>JAQFVV010006983.1:0-92608 GCA_028023455.1 Epiperipatus broadwayi | reverse complement strand
CAAGGATTTTAGTTTCAATAATAATTTATTATTTCTAATGTATACAGTGATGTGTAATCATACAATTGGGGTTTACATTGTTGTTCTAACTATCTTGTTATTTCCATTTGGGTTCTGATGAGTCTATGTTGTCCAATATGGTGTGAACATTAGATCTTTCACATATTTGTTATCTGATTGTTAGCCCCCCCCCCCTTTGCCTTGTTGTTAGTTTGGCATATTGTATAATGTCCAAGGGTCCTCAAATGTTTTTGACGATGCCAGGAGTTGGTCTCTCTTCTGGATTTTAATCATTGTTTTGGAAAAAACCTGTTTTATAGTAGGTTGTGGGTGTTCCATGATTAGTTTACAACATGTAACCCATATGGCATAGTTCAAAAATATTGAGAGACGTATTATTGGATAGGTTTTAGAATTGATACTATCTTTCAGAGATGAGATCAGTTGGAAATCTATCTTGGTGTTGGAGAGTATGATTTCTTGGATCACTCTGAATCCCATGCATTGTGAGAAAAGGTGTTCCAATGTCTCATCGCCGTTCATGCAAATGCTGCAAGTAGGGTCTATGTTGTGACCACGTTTATAAAAGAGGAAGTGATTAGTAGGTAGTCCATTAATGTTGTATTTAATGAGGAAGTCTAGGTATTTGGCCTCTAGACTTCATCTTTTAAAGTTGGATATCAGTTTCTGATTATTGTAATAAAATGTGTTGATTATAGAATGTAAGATTGGATGGAGGATTGTGTATGCTTGCCATAATGATATTTTAGAATTGAATGTGGAGTCATTTATTGGGCAGTGCTGTTTGATAAGACTTGTGTTTTTAGTGATCCATGTTTGTCTGTCTGGTGGAGATCGGTCAGTGGGTGTTACCTTTTGAAGGAAAGTTTTTTGGAGAATTGTGTTAAAACCATATGATGCTACCAAGTTGTGTATGACATTGTAGGTTTTTTGGTAAATCAATGCCTGAATGGAGTGGAGAGCAAGACCATTTAGCTTTCTTGGTCGCTGAGTGCCTTTGAGGCTGATCGTGACCATTTTACCTTTCCAGAAAAGCCTTGAGCACAAGCCATTTATTTTATTTATGAAGCTTTTGTTGCATTTGATAAATGGAAGAAAGTATGCTATTTTTGGCATCACATTCATGTTAATTAGTGCTACCTTGCCAGGGAGGGAAAGGTAGACTTGTGACAAGGCAGTGATGAATTTGTTTGTTGTTTCTAGGATGTTATCCTGAATCTCTTTGGTCATTGCTGTGGTAGATTTGAATATGGAAAACCCCAAGATATCTCTGTGGCTTGGCAGAGAAGAGGGTGTTAATTTTCCTTCCTGAAACAATTTGCCAGGAGGCAGACTTGCTGGGGTTGAATTGCAGCCTGTATTTCTCAGTATAGCAGATTAATATTGTTTGTAGCAAAGGAATATGTTTTTTGATGGTAGGATGATCATTACATGATCTATGTAGGCAAACGTGTTTAATTCTCTGCTTAAATTGGGTATAAAAAGACCTGATAGATTTTTTTCCAAATCCATCAGGAGAGGATTTATATATGCGATGAAGCATAGGGCACTGAGGGGGGAGCCATGAGGGAGAGCTTGTGTCGGTTTAAATCCGGAGGTGATGTTACCATCCATAGTGATAAAAATGTCCCTGTTGTATAGTAAATTGCTTATGATCTGGACAGCAGCTGCAGGAATATCATACTCGGCCAAAATATTTAAGAGTATGTCTATATGTACCGAGTCAAAGGCTGTAGCAATGTCCAGTTGAATAGCTATTGGCCCTGACTTCCGGTGGATTCTGACATAATCAATGATGGAGATTATGTTGCCCATTGCATGTGCAGTAAAGGATCCCTTTTTGGCATATTGGTTGTTAGATATGTGCTTTAAGACATTTGGTTGGATGAGGTCTTTGATCACGGACTCTACAAATTTAATTAGCAGGGATGTCATGGAAATAGGTCTGATGTTTGAGAGATCCATAACCTGATTTTTTTTTTTATGAATGGAACTAGCGCCACTGGATAAAGGTTAGGTATCACTCTATTACCAGTTACTAGGTAATCCACCATCTTCTTCATTATGGGAATTGCAAATTGATTGAGGTGTAGGATTAGGAATCTGGGAATCCCATGTAATCCAGGATTTACACCATCTGGAAGGGAAGATATTTTCTGTTGGAGTAGGTTTTCTGTGATCCCATGTGGTGCCTGTGGATCAACTTCAGACCAGGATTGTGTGATATTGAAGATTGAGGTTTGCATTCTTTGCCGGAAGTGTTCTTTTATTGTGTTCATCATAGGTGTTCCCAGTAAGGTTTTTCCGTCTGCAATGATGGAGGTGGGAGTGGTTTTGTTATTTTTCCCTCCAAGTGCCCATCTCAAGTAGCCTTTTGTCCAGTGATGTTGTTGTGATAAATAGCATTTGGTTCTCCTAATGGATAGGTATTCCACCAGGGATTTTTGTCTTGATCGGTATAGGTTTTTAAGACTATATATATCTTGTGTTTTGATAGGTTAACTTTGGAGCATCTGAAGCTGATTCTCTATTTGTAGATCTCTGAAAAGGCCATTAGAGCCTTTGACTTTCATGGTGTGGTGTTTTAAAATTGTCTGTAGGATGCCTATAAATGAAAACCAGGCTTCTTCAGCTGGTCTTGAAAGGATGTTGATTTTGTGAAAATATATTATAAGATTCGGACACTATGGCCTCTGTCATGTTTGATTTTGTTACCATCCGCATGGTTTTGTGAAGAGTCTCTGGGGTTGGGAGGCCAGCCATGGTTTCAAGAGTAACTACAAGGGTCATATGGTCCGAAAACGAAACCAGTAAAAGTTTTGCATTTAGATGAAAATGTAAATCTGGTGAATAATAAAATAAATCTATTAGGGTTTGGTGGGATTTGGTGTAAAAGGAGTAGGATCTGGGAGGAAGGAATTCTTCCCCACACATCAAGTTTCTATTTATCAGTGGAAGAAATTTTAAGTTAAAGTGACCATATGTGGTGTTAAAATCTCCCAATATAAGTAAAAAGCCCGATTTGTTGCTAAGGATAGCATTTAAAATCTGAATGATTTTGTGCTAGATAGTATGATTGTTTGAAGTGTATATATAAGCTAGATTTATGCTGTAACCCCAATAATCTATTTCTAATAAGATTAAGTTGTTATCCAAATAGAGTATACAGAATTTGTTTGGAGGAAATTTTTTTTATTAATACTCCAACCCCTCCAGCTGCTGAATGTTCAACTGAAATTTTAGTGAAGCCCGTAGTGGCAATTAATGTTTCTATTTTAGTGTCAGTGTTATTATGGAATTTGGTTTCCCCCATTAGAAGGATGTGGGGAGAGTTAATGCTTATCCAATTTCTAATTGCGTGAGCATGGGCCAATGAGTTGAGGCCATGGACATTAATCCCTGCAATTTAATAGTTCATAATATAGTGTCTCTGCCCCCTTAACCGGCCCCTGGTCTCGGGGAGAATTTGGAAGTAAATGATTATAATTGGTTTCTTGATCTGTTGCTTCTTCCAATGAGAGTTGATGTAGATTTGATTCTATGAGTACTGGAAGGTCCTCATTTTCTATAGAATCTGGTAATTTCAAATAGGGATCATCTTCCATTGGTTCTGAATCAGTATTAGAGTGCTCAGAGGTTTTTCTTTTTTTTTTTATGACACTTTGTGTTTACTTTGTGATTCTTGTGAATCTGGTTTTAATGTAGGTAGTTGTGTTATAAACCCAGAATTCATATCATCATCTGAGCTTGATTTATCCGGAACATCTGATTTCTGTTTATTAATATTTGGTATAGCTTGTCATGTTAGCTCTACTTCTTGTGAAAGATCCTGATTCCAATGTCCAGATAAACCATCCTTTTCCCCCAGGTTTGGATTTTTGGTGTGTGCTGGGGTGAGTTTTTTTCCTTGGTTTATTGGTTTTGCTACTTTCTTTTTGAGGATGTGGTGTTATTGTATTTTGTTTACGTTGTGACTTTCTAGGTGATTGGGTGTTATTTTTGTCTATTTTGATTCTGGTGTCTGTTTCTTCTATTGGAAGTGATTTCAAGTCTGAAGGATTGTCAAGCATTGATTCGTAGCCCTTTTTTTCCAATGTTGTATCGTTTATTGACTGAATATTATCTGTGTATTGGTTTGAAATGAGATGATGTGTACTTGATGTAGTTGTTGTTTATCATTTCTATTTTTGGTTGTATTGCTGTGGAATTCCATTTCAGTTTGTTGGGAAAGATTATCATCTTGATCTTCATCTCTAGATATTATGTGGTCTGGTGTTACATCTGTGGGAGTTATGTCTATAGATTCAGTGTAGTTTGATGTTGTAGCCCTGTGTTTATCAGTGTGCTTTTCAATATTATTGTCTGTTTTAGGTGACTGTTTGGTGTCTGTAGTTGTTGTTGTTTCTATATTTTTTCCACTGCAGCGGTGGAACTTGCCTTTCTTTTGATTGCAGATAGTGCAGATATGTGCCAAACAGTCTTTTATAAAGTGTGTCCTTTGTAAACAGTGAAAGAATTGAGGCTGCACCCCCCTGAATGTTAGTACTATTGGTTAACCTCTTGCATTAACTACAGTAGAGATGTCAGTGGGAGAAATTTTTTTTTCATGGCTAGTGAGAAGATTGCTGCATTTAATATTATGTTTCCGTTCAAGATGGGGTCTGGAAGGAATTTAAATTTTGAAACAGTGCCATAGGGATTGAGGATATTTTGGAGCTCTTGTTCAGTGAATCTTGTTAGGCAGTTTTCGATTTTCCCTTGTAGTATCATAGGTCTGTTCATTTCTACAGTGCAAAGTATTTTATTTCCCAGTATTTTAATATTGTTTTTAAATTGGAGCTTGTCTGCCCAGGTCTTAAATTCTATTGCCACATATCTGTTATTAGGGTGTGTTAGTATTTGATAAATTCCCAACTCTGAATCATGTTGTTTAATTACAGAATATAAATGCTCCATGGAGAATTTGTATAATGATAAGTTTTCATTCGTTATTGCTAGGATTAGAGTTCTGTCATTGTAATAATTTTGGAAAGATTTATAGAGCATATTTGGAATAGTTTTGTTGAACTTATAGTTTATGTTTTGATGCATTTTGTCGGTAATATTATTATAATTTAATATCTTAATTGATTGGGGGTGTTGATTGTCTTCTGTTGTCATTTCTCTTTCATATTCCGATATGCCTATAAGCATTTCATTAATATTGCTGACCGAGTTAATCTCCACGGTTTTAACGTCTTTGTTGATACTTAAAGCATTAGCATAGGATATAGATTTTTTTGGAAGGGTTTGTATTTGTGAGTCTGTTTTGAAATGTTCGAACGATGTAGATATTAAAGGTTCATCTTGTTTGAAATTTTCATTTGTTTGTGAATGGGTTTTGTTGATTTTTTTTTATCTGTTATTTCATTTTTTTCTCCCGAAATACTGTTGACAGTCTCTGGTGTTACAGCAGCGAATTTGGTGACCTCTGGTGATTTAAAAAATTTTTTTTCCCTTTCTTCAGATAGATTTTGCTGATATTTTATTTTTTGTTCCAAATTATTCTGAGAGTGTTTCACGGTTGTGGATGAATTGTGTTTATTTATTTCTCCTAAAGGAGTTTGGGAAATACGGTGAGTGTTGTTACTGTTTTTGTATGTATTATTAATATTGGCTGTTATTTTGCCCAATGGGAGACCAACGCTATTGCATATAACTGACAAAGTTTGTATAATTTCTTGCATTTTAATGTTGTCAGTAATTATTTGGTGCTTAGTATTGCTAATGGGGAGGTTTTTGATCTCAGATGGAGCCTGAGATTTGTTATTATAGCTATGAAGATTTCGGCCATCATTTCTGTTGAACGACTGAGTGTGACATTTTAAGCTTAAATTGCTATGTATATTATCTATATCATTGTCACATTCCATTTTTAAATATATAAAACTTCTCTTACCTTATATTTAGGGGTATTAATGGGGTTTGACACCCCCTTTCCTGCTGATTTCAATTTTTGAGGAGAGCTATCATTCACGTTGCTTGTTGTTTAAGAACCGGAAGGATTGTATTACAAAACCTATAGATGGTAGTGAAGGTAAAGTTAATTAATAGCTTTTCCTTAATTGTACAAACAGTATTCCCTATTCAGTAATTAACCAGTGAATTAAGCTTACTCACTTACAAACTTTATATTAGTGTTAAAGCTCAGTATTATAATTATTTTTACAAATTGTTAATTAATTATTATTGCTACATATATGTGCTATCATTCTGTCAAGTGTTATTGTATATTTTTTTGCTGGTTACCCAGTCATAGTTGAGTGACACAACAAATACTACCTATTATTGTCTGGTCATCTTAATAAGTAAAATTATAACAATCAGATGTGGTTTGTGCTTTGTATTAAAATGTCAAACAATCCGCTTATAATAATCATTACTATTAAGGGTAATCATTATCATCAGAAAATGTATTATCATTTGATTAGCATTTTAACACTTAGTTGCCGAATTGATTTTAAAAGGATAGCTGAAGCTGTTATAAATGATTATATGACCCCAGCTAAGAAATTTAAAGGCAGTTATTTTCTGATAACCAACGACACTTTGTAGTCATCATTAATTGACTACAAAAAACATTTAAATGAATAAAGATTATTGTTAAACCTAAAATTGCGTTATATTTATGTTTACAATTAACTCTCAAGAGCAATTAGCTCTTTAAAACCTAAATTACAAACAGATGGAAAAATAAACTTGAAATTTGAACTGGTATAGCAGGGAAATTATAATCATATGTTTTTAAGTTATTTGTTAACAAAGATGTTTGCTTAGCATTGTGCATCTCCATATTTGTTTTTCATATATTTGAAGGAAGTTTTATAATGTTATTAAAATACAATAATTAGTTTTTTAATGCTATTTTACATATTGAAACAGAAAGTTTATAATTGTTAGTAATTTTTATTTTCAGCTACACTACACTTCTATTATATGAACATATTATTAATAAAGATTTATTCCTTTAATTATTTTTACTTTATATTAACAATAACTACACCTGTTATTAAATTTTTATGGAGACTTTTGCAAAAATAAATATTTTTTCTGAAAACAATGTACATTTATCTACTTTTATGGAGAATTCTGGGAACTAAAATTTGTTTTGAAATGGCATACATTGTATTACATTTAGAGTTTTTAATTAGTTATATTTGTTTTAAGGAATTGTTTTTTATACGATGATTACTTATGAATTATTGTTTAGTTTATAATTTAAAAGAAGTAAGACAAAAATCTGAAATACTAACATAATTTAAATGTCATTCAAAAAAATAATTTTCTTTTTGCAGAAAGTGTTTATTTTTCTTTTTACTTGCATTCTTACGCAGAAACTCAACATTGGCTTTTGCAATTTTTTTTTAGATGTGTATATAAATATATATATTTTTACAGTAACATATAAATAGATGTAACCTTTTAACTCTTGAAAAAAAAAAAAAAAAACTACGAAGAATAAAAAGTTAAAGAAGAATTTCAAGTGAATATACAAACAAATGAAGAAATCACAAATAACTTTACATATATAACAGCAATTAATTTAATATGAAATTATATGTTGTTTTTGTTTAATTTCTACAGTAAACAATTGGATTACCATAGGTCCTTATCATGTTCTGTCATCAAACAATTTTCCAACGTAAATAATAAGTATTATGCCTCTTTAGAATATCTTTGGTTTAATTTATTTATAATAGAAATGTAATTGTTTCTTCATAAAAAAAAATGCTTAAATCTATCATAGAATACATTTTTAATAAATTTGTTGCTCTTCATTCATTTTAGATGCTCAAATAAACTCTTGTAATAGAGAATGAATATTATTGCATTTACTAATTGATCTTAGAGTTTTACAATTGCATCTTCAAAATATCACAGAGCATTTTAAAATATTTGCAGTTCTTTACTATTATGTTGTAGGAAATCATTGATTATTTTCATACAACACATTTTGCATAATAATAATATTCTACCTAAAATTATTAGATGCAGCACCAAAATATTGGAATATGTCTTTTACTTCAATATTTTCATCTATCATTCTACCTAAAGTACTAATCAGAATATTTTCAAAATATGAACTTAAAAACCATATTATATTCTTATTATGTCATTATATTATATCATTATAGTGGTGGAGAAAATAATTTTATCACCCTTGAATAATAATACAAAATTTTAGGTGACATTTATGATGTATTGAATCTTCCTACTCAATTCCTTTGGTCAAAATATTCATTTTATTGAAATTAAAATCACTCTTTGTAATTTTAAAAATAAAAAATGATAAGCATCCACATGGAAAATTGCTACACCCCCCCCCCATTTATAATAAACCATTTAAAGTCTTTTTTTAATAGTAAATTGGTATTTAGCAATTCTTACCTGGAGAATAAAAATCAAAATATAATCTTTATAAATGCATTCAAAACATTACCAACATTTTTCTATCATACTTTGAATTAAAAAGAAGAACACGCCATTACTGTGCACTAAATGTTGGAAACAATGAAGATGATTTTTTTTTGTATTTTGCTTTTAATCTATTCAAATTAAAACACTGCTATCAAAACAATAATGTTAAACATTTTGATGTCTACATTCTGAAGCAATTTAAAAATTGCTCAATATGCTACCATTAGTAATAATTATCTCATGTCATCATTTGATACTTATATAATATGAATGTTTTTTTTATGGTAAACTAGCTAATTTTAAATATAATTACAAATCTTTTCAATAAAACTGGGTCAAATGTAATGAACAAATTCATAAAGCAATGAGTAAATTACATTTTATTTTGAATTTGTTTTGCAACATAAGCATGTATGAATGGGGAAAAAATCATATGAAGTCTTTAAAAATATTTATTTTGTAGTGAATAAGAATGACATTCCATTATAATTATTGCAGTTTTTTTATATCCTCTGAAATTTTTATGAATTAGAATAACTTTATAAGTGTAATTTTTTTAATCAATTTCAATAGTTTTGACAGTAATACATTTCTATCATATTTTAAAATGTCTTAAGTTTATCTCTTAAGAACAAGCAACATTTTATTTTTAATTTAGTTTAACTGGATATTTCAGTAAAATCTAAATGAGTGTATCTGATGTATTTATTATTGAAAGCTATCTCATTAATATTTTTTTTACATTATTGAAAAGATTATCAAATTAATTCATATCTGCTCAAACTATTACGATTATTATATAAATTTTATATATGTACATTACAGTCAAAAATAATGGTTTCTTTTTGTGAAATATTTAATAGGTCATTTATTCTTAAATCTTGTCAGTTATTCGACTCCTGTTTTAAAATCTTTATATTGCTTATGAAATTCCACATCCATTTTATTATTTTGTCAATCAGAAAATGCTATCTTTTTTTAATCAAATGATTAATAATACAGTCGTTATCTGAGAAGGATTTATTAAAAATTGTATCTATAACTGCTCTGAATATTTTCTCTCTTTTTTAAGGGTTACAATTAATTTATTATTTTGATATGAAAATTATGACAAAAAAATGTTGTTGTTGTTTTTTTTTTAATTTGCTTGAAATGTTATACATAAACGGTTCAGTAATGTTGTATTGGGATGACGGGGGGATTTAAATCATTTGTTAACCGTTTAACCGCTAATTTTATTATTGGTTGTATCAGATAAAAATCAAATTTTTTAATTGGCCAACTCACAAACTGAAGACAAAGCCTATTGTTAAAACATATTCGCCTATAATATTAAATTCAACTCAGATACGTTTATAAAAAGTATATTATTAATTTTTCAGGTTATGAAGAGAACGAAAGTTCTTTCAAAAATAAATTGCTATTTATTTATTCTAAAATATTCAATATCGGCAACATAAAAGCTATAATATAAACAAAAAGATCGACTTTTACGTTATAGAAAAGTAAATATTTCTTTTTACTACATCTTCAATATTTTTACTTAAATCTTCAATATTTTTCGAAAATAATTTTGTTTTTTTATTATTCTCTCTGAAAATAATTTTAATTTCTCAAAATATTCTTTTATAATAATTTAAATCGTATTTGAAATGAAAATCTCAGCGTTTTTCTTTATTTTCTTTGATCAGGCAGTTTCTTTGTTCTTTCCAGCCAATCAGAATGTCTTTTTCAGCTGAGAGCATGCTAAGAACCAATCACAAATAATGTTCCTTCTTTGTTTAGGTTTAAATGCGTTTTTTTTTATTTTTTACTTGTAAAATAAATCGGAAGATGGCACCATCTTACAGAACTTTTAAAAATGAATTCAATACGTGTTTAACGAATATTTTCGTATAAAAACTGGCTGAGTTAGAGTGATTTCAGATGTCGACGAGGAGCCTCGTAAGAGGCGGGAAAAGAGTTAATATCATTAGTTTATATATATATATAAAGAAGAAGTAGAAAATTATATATATTTTTTAAAAGAGTTAATATCATTAGTTTATATATATAAAGAAGAAGTAGAAAATTATATAATTTGTTAATGTTTTAATATCATCACTTTTTTAATTTTTTTGCATTCAGAATGCTTTTTTTTTTGAGGTTACTCTTAAAAAACAATTTATGATATGATGGCTTAATTATATATGCAGTGCTATCATCATTTTTATTGATCATTTGTAAACTATCAAAGTGGGTCCTTGTTTCATTTGTATAGATAAGTGTTATGAACGATATATGAAGAAAAATTACACATTTCAATGGAATATATGTATTAAGTAAATGTTAAAAATATTTATTAATTATGAATTCTGTGCATGTATTTAGTAAGAAAGTAACCAGCATCAAGTGTTTATTGTACATTCAATGTATATGTATGGTATGTTTATATATATATATATATATAATCATGTTTGGTATGTTTATATATATATATATATATAATCATTTTTCTTCTGCAATAAATGTAATTAAAAATACTACAATAAAGAAATAATTTTAAAACATTATAAATGTATAATATCCAAAGGTGACTTCCAATATCTTACATATTATATACATGGTTTTAATAACTTTTACTAGAGATTTTATCAAAGTGAGGGACTTTGAATAGAGAAATTGAGACAAAGTATTGGTGTCAGTTTGCTAGCACTGCCATCTATTGAGATATTTATATTTATTCTGATATTTTAATTTCAAAAAATCCTAAAGAGATGACTGGATAATCAAAAAAGCAGGAACTTGAAACAAATTTGGATAAGTCTTAGTGTGATTTTTCATTGTTAATGGATTTCATGTGCTTTGTGAAATTGCTTTGACAGAATTTTTGTAATATTTACTAAGATTTACAACACAATAATTGTATAATCATTATTAAAAACTGAAAGTATACATGAGTACACATTTATTTTATACATACATATATATATATATTGTAACGGGCACATATGCCGTTACATTTTTTTTTTAAATTAGACATAAAAAATAAAAGTTCACAAATAAAAACTTCTTTTTTAAGAATTAAAAATTGAAAATTAAAAATCATCTAAACTCTAATATATAAAATCGCACAGATGAAAAATTATTAAAAGAAAACTTTATTAAAAAAAATAAGAAAAAGTTTTAAAACTAAATATTAAGAAAAAGACTTAAAAGATTTAAAGATAGAAAACAATGTACAATAATTTAATTATTTCTATTGTATAAAATGGAAATGATTATTTTAATTAGTAAAAGTACTAGCTCTTGGGCATTCCAAAATTAAAAGTAAAGGTCAGATAAGAGAGAAAAAACAATAGAAACTAATAGCCAATAAAATAAATCCCTCAGGGAAATTGACCTCAATGAAAAGATCATCATCGTCATGACATAATGTCCACTGGATCCAAAAGTTTGCAATAAAAGGAAAAGTTTGGAAATAAAAAAATGAATTAAGAGAAGATAGAGATGTGAAAGCAGAGTTGTGCTAGAGTTGAAGGAGAAGGGATTGGAATGTTGCACTCTTGACTCCCTTCAGTTTTGTTAAAAAAATGAAAGAAAGAGAAAGACCAATTGTTTTCTATATTGCGGACCACAGGACATCGGGGGAATTAATGCTGGATTCCAAATGGCAAGCAATGGATAAAGATGAACTTTTTAAAAACAGTAAGAACTTTATGAACATTTTCAAAACAATAACTCTAAATTCTAACTCTTTCAGTAAATAATACAAATAGAATCCTATCTGACCAATGTAAATTAATATTAATAATGTTATTTGATGTATTTTTTTTAAATCATTTTCATTTATTTTTTTTTTTGTTCTTTTAAGTTTAACTATGATTTTTTTTTTTGTTAAACAACTTGTAATAAATGTTAAATTTAAGTCGGGCATGAATGGCTGCATAGATTCGTAATGTTATATTAGTTTTAAATCTTAGGTTATTTGTTTCGTAGTTAAATTGAATCAATGGATTGGGATATATTGGTGTAATTAGTAGATGTAGTATAAGATTCGCTACATGCAGGATTACATATTACACCACACACCCCCTTTTTGCCTATGGAATGGGATAGTAAGACAAAACGCAGTCCCTTCCTATGGAGCTTTTTTTTTATTGCTCTTCACATCAGACAGATGTAGTATTCCTGTCTGGACAAGAGTCAATGTCTTCTATTAACCATGCTGTTCAGATGTGCATTCCTGATGGTGTGGCATTTGTGCTGTTGTATTCATGCTGCATTGAATATATCAATATATCAGATAGATTGGCATTGGTTTGACTGCGAACTTTTGGCCTAAGGTTAAATAAGGGATAGAATTTTTTTTTCAAATGCAATCTATATAGTCTATCCATACTCAGCACTCTAATAAATATTAAACTCATCTGTGTGAACTTTTAAAATAAAATAAAAACAGTTAAATTGTAAATTAAAATCTAAAGTAAAATAAGTTATAATGTTTTGTAAAAAAAATAAAAGTTAGACTAAAATAATAATGCTAAATTTTATATATATTAAATAAATGTTTGTGTGTGTTATTGCTGACAGTGGCTTCTTTTATTTTTTTCTAATATTGAAAAATATTTCAAGAATCATTATTATTAATCTCTTCTGCTCTGCTGAGTTAGTGACAATGGGCTGATGGTCAGAATAAAAATATATGTAAAATAAGATCTTAACAGCATGTATCTGCCTACTCTATAAATTTTCTAGGTTCAAATAGCTTAGTGTACTCTGTAGTGTAGATACAGTAAGACTCAATTGATCTCCAGAAACCCCGATCATTATAATTGGCACCCAATGTGGGGCGATGTTTAATAAACCATGAATACCCTGAACAATTTTTTTAAAAATGAAATATTTTATCTATTTACATAAAGTCGTATACTTTAAATCTTATAAAAGCACTGCCAGAAAGAAATAGCACATATATTAAAAATGAGAAAGAAAATATATTAATAATTTTAAAACTATTTTTTTTTAAAAAGTCAAAAGGTTGCAATTAATATGTTTCATTTTTTTAATGTGTTTTGCACGCACAGCCACGTAAGTTTATGATTGTAAATGTGGTACCTTATGATGAGTACTTTTTGGGAATTCACTTTAGTGTAACCCTATGTAGGCATTTCAATCAGTCATAAATAAGTTGGTGGTATTTATAATTGTGCTGCAAATATACACATATAAACCCATTATCCCTTAAAACATATTTACTTCAATGCAACCTCCTTAAATAAATAATTTGCTTGTCGTGCCGTTTGTTAAAAATAAAATATAGAAAAAATAGAATTATTGGGGGGAGGAGGCCAGGTGTAAATGTAGATGGTCCTTAGGAAAATGATAGTCAACATTTTTTTGTATATACTTTTTTTGTAAAATTATTAACCAAATGTTTTTGTAAATGTCTTCGGTAATCATGTACTGTAATTACTAACCCTCAGTAATTTTTTAAGCAAGTTTACTGATATGTAATGGGCACATACACCATTACATTATTTTTTTTAAAATTAGACATGAAAATGAAAGTTTGCAAATAAAAACTTCTTTTTTAAGAATTAAAAATTGCAAATTAAAAATCATCTAAACTCTAATATATAAAATCACACAGATGAAAAATTATTAAAAAAAAACTTTATTAAAAAGAAAAAAGAAAAATTTTTAAAACTAAATATTAAGACAAAAACTTCAAAGATTTAAAGAAAGAAAACAATGTACAATAATTTATTTAATTGTATTGTATAAAATGGAAATGATTATTTTAATTAATAAAAGTAAACTAGCCCTTGGGCATTCCAAAATGTAGAAGTAAAGGTCAGATAGGAGAGAAAAAACAATAGAAACTAATATCCAATAAAAGAAACCCCTCGGGGAAATGGACCTCAATGAAAAGATCATCATTGTCATGACGTAATGTCCACTGGATTCAAAAGTTTGCAATAAAAGGAAAAGTTTGGAAATAAAAAAATTAATTAAGAGAAGATAGAGATGTGAAAGCAGAGGTGTGCTAGAGTTGAAGGAGAAGGGATTGGAAAGTCGCACTCTTCAATCCCTTCAGTTTTGCTAAAAAAAGGAAAGAAAGAGAAATGACCAATTGTTTTCTATATTGCGGACAACAGGACATCAGGGGAATTAACACTGGATCCCAAATGGCAAGCAATGGATAAAGATGAACTTTTTAAAAACTAAGAACTTTATGAACATTTTCGAAACAATAACTCTAAATTCTAAACCTTTCAGTAAATAACACAAATAGAATCCTATCTGACCAACATAAATTAATATTAATAATGTTATTTGATGTACTTTTTTTTAAAATCATTTCCTTTTTTTTGTTCTTTTAAGTTTAATTATGATTTTTTTTTGTTAAACAACTTGTAATAAATGTTAAATTTAAGTCAGGCATGAATGGCTGCATAGATTCATAATGTTATGTTAGTTTAAGCGAGAGTAAATCTTAGGTTATTTGTTTTGTAGTTAAATTGGGTCAGTGGATTGGATATATTGGTGTAATTAGTAGATGTAGTATGAGATTCACTACATGCAGGATCACATATTATGTTGCACACCCCCTTTTTGCCTATGGAATGGGATGGTAAGATGGAAAACGCAGTCCCTTCTTATGTAGTTTTTTTTATTGCTCTTCATGTCAGACAGATGTAGTATTTTTGTCTGGATGAGAGTCAATGTCTTCTATTAACCATGCTGTTCAAATGTGCATTCCTGATGGTGTGGTATTTGTGCTGTCGTATTCATGCTGCATTGAATACATCAATATATCAGATAGATTGGCATTGGTTTGACTGTGAACTTTTGGCCTAAGGTTAAATAAAGGATAGAATATTTTCTTTTCAAATGCAATCTATGTTTTCTATTCATACTCGACATTCTAATAAATATTAAACTCATCTGTGCGAACTTTTAAAATAAAATAAAAGCAGTTAAATTGTAAATTAAAATCTAAAGTAAAATAAGTTATAATGTTTTGTAAAGAAAATAAAAGTTAGACTAAAATAATAATGCTAAATTTTATATATATTAAATAAATGTTTGTGTGTGTTATTATTGGCAGTGGCTTCTTTTATTTTTGTCTAATATTGAAAAATATTTCAAGAATCATTATTATTAATCTCTATTGCTCTGCTGAACTAGTGGCAATGGGCTAATGGTCGGAATAAAAATATATGTAAAATAAAATCTTAACAGTACATATCTGCCTACTCTATAAATTTTCTAGGTTCAAGTAGCCTGTAATGTAGATATGGTAAGACTCAATTGATCTCAAGAAACCCCGATCGTTATAATATATATATATATATATAGAGAGAGAGAGAGAGAACAGACAGAAAGAACAGCAATTGAAAGAGATAAGGAACATGATAGAACTATTAATAAAAAAGATATGAGATCAGGACCATATTTGCATTATTTAAGTACAGGACATCCAATGAAATGAGAAGATAATATAAAAACTATAAAGTATGTTAAAGATTACCGTAAGAGAATATATTATGAAATGTTATACAGTCAGAAAAATTTGAATAAATGTGTAAATATGGTTGAAGTTCCAGCAAAATTAGGAGGAAAATGAGCTTTGTTAAATAATTGGAAGATATACAAAATTAATGTGAATATGTAAATAGTATTTACATTTACATAGATAAATTGTTTGTTTTTAAGTTGTTTAATAATATATTTTAAATTATATGTACATGTAAGATGTTAAAGTTTGTTAAATTTATTTATTTATTTGATTATAAGGTATGAATATATGATTTAAAGTACAATTTAATATAAATAATGTCCAGTGGATGGAGAGAATATAATTAATTGATCCTGTGATTTATATAATTAAATATCTTGAGAATATTTCAATGAATATCAAAATTGGTTTGATAAATATTATATCATAATTATCATTAGTTGTTTATTTTAATCTTATTTAGATTGTTTATTTTATTTAATTAATATTTTATTCAGTCACAACATATAGCTGATGAACCTTAACCAACAAATCAGATAATTGACAAATATAAAATATTAATTTTGCTCACAATACAATAATATAAATATTTAAAAAATAAATATAACCATGATAACAACTATAAGTTCTCTACAAAATAATAATTAATATTGTAATATTACTGGCTACAATAATGGTAAATACTTTTATGATATATAGGAATGTGATGGTATGACAAGAACATTCCACTGGAAAAGGTTGTCACATTTAATTTAAAGACTTAAGTATTAACAATAAGCAAAATACAAGAATATTTTATTGTATCCTTATATTAAAGTAATGGTAACCCTTTCTTATAGGTTTCAGACTCATAAGCTAAAACCTTTTATAAAATCGCAGAGTATTAACCCATTCATATATCTTATTTTTATAAAAGTATGATTTTAACATGATCTTATTACCCCGGGGGCTGGTGGCATTACTTAATATGATTATCAAGCTTACATTATGATTAAAATTATAATAAGATATTGTTAGGAGTTTGCCTCAACTAAACAATAATATGTATATAGTTATCAATACCACAATTATAATCAAATATTATATATAATCTTCATAGACTAGTATAACTACCTCTTGAACATATAATCTAAATACCTTTATTATCTAAATACATGGCATTACATCAAGAAATCCATAAAACATATGAAATATTACTTTGGGCATAAATGATTTTTTAATTAACTTAAAATCTAGTCACCATTGATCTCCAAAGTACAAACAAATTACTAACACACATTTATATCAAATTACACTCATAAATATAATATTACCTGTATCTTCTTTATCATACCTTTCTTCTTTGAGAACTTTTATAGAACAATAAATTTTTAATAATATAAAATTAAACAACTTCAATAACTATATTATATCCTTAAAATTATAATTCTTAGTCTTTAAAAATGTCCAAGAAATAATTATCCAGGCATAATTCTTTATGTATTCACAATTTTAAATTATGGGTATTTTAAAGTTGAAGAAAGCCTAATGGATAAGTTTACTAATACTTAATCCTTGTAGAAATTGTCTAATAACAAAAGCTGAGTTCGTAAGTATAAATCCACTGATGGGAAACACAACAATTAATCCTTTAAAGCATAGTTTTCATCGGTTATTTCTGAACACAAAGTAAATCTCTTTATTAACAATCATTTTTATAATAATTATCCATAACTTTAGATTATTGTGATCATTATAATATTAGGTAGTATTTTATCCAGTGTATGCATTATTTTTAAACTTCTACACAAAGCTTTAAGTAAATTTTCATAATATAAAACATTTTGTTAATCCATTAATCTATATAAGTTATATAATCCTCTTCTGAAGCTTTATGTTGTAATAGCAAATATAAATTCCAAGCGAGTAATTTCGTGTTTGGTGAAGAGGTGAATAAATAATGCAATTTAAATAAAATTAATAGCATTCCATGAAGCACTCTTAAAAGTTTTTGTAGTTAAAATTCAATTATTTGCTTTTTATTCCCTTTAAATTCATTATTGAATGATATACATTGTTTGATATTTAGTTTTCCATTCAAGACAATATAGAGATTTTTTTTTTCTTTAAAGAGGCAACTTTTTAATTGGTTGTCTACTCAGACATCATTTTAGTGCAGGATCTTAAAATGACTAATTTTGAATTGAAATCCTATGCAGTTTTTCTGCACACAATTTATTAAAAGTCTAAACAATTTTTAACACATATGTGTATTTATAGGTTCTAGTCATTTGATTAGTGAGATCATAAATTTTACTCAATATCTTTTACGTTTTTGATTTTTACAGGAATTCTATCACTGTTGCTTAGAAGCAGTGGGAACCAGATGATATATGGAAATTTTCTAAGACTATAGCACCAAAATTTGTGATGATTTCATTTCTTAAATTTTTAGACAAATATTCTTTTAAAATATTAAAGACCAAATTACATTAATTAATAATTAAGATAAAATAAATTATAGTAATAAAATGTTAAATTAAACGATTGTTTTTTCGTTTCATTTTTTTTTATTTTTTTTAAAGTTCCTCATACTTATTAATAAATCAATTATTACTTTAATAATAAATTTATTAAACATTTTATGATGATACCCTTTAATTTTAAAATACATTCAAGGACATAAAACAATCGTGCATGCTCACACATGTGTTTGAATATTATGTTAAATGTTAAAACCTTATATTATTATTAAGTGTAGTTTAAATCATCTATCTGGAATAATAAAGTTACTAATATATTTAAAGTATTTTTAAATATTTTATTCCTATTGTATTTTTTTTATTCTGTCTATTATTGTTTCAATCTTAACTTTACATGTGTGTGTATCTTTTTCAACAAAATTTTAATCATGATAAAACGAAATTTGATACATATAATGTATAAGATGCTGTGTATTTATGAAATCTGCACGGAAAGAAATCTTGGATAAATTTGATATTTTGACTAGGTAGAAGAATCAATAATATTAATATTACTTCCAATCATTTTATTTGTAATAGTAACAACAATAATAATCAATAATATTTGCTTTATTGATAAGCCAACAATTTTTTTAGAATTTATGGTTGTGACTATATTATTACAATATATATATATATATCATTTTTAACATAAAATATTTAAAGTATCTTAATTACATGTATTCAGGCAATAAAGAGTTAAGCACATATGTTAAGATGTTGTTCTACACTGTTGTTTTTCAATCTGATGCTCATTGCGTTGCTTCATAATTAATCGGTGTGGCCTATTTATTTCGATAACTGTCATTTAGCAGTAATGGATCGTGAATAGAAACCAATATTACAAGCAGCAGTACATTGTCATAAATCACAAATCAATATTTAAACTGTGTTGTCGTAGAAATCTGTCATTTCATTAATTAAACGACCGTACAATTTCATATTTTCTGACCATGTTATGATTTTTTATTGTGATTTATATTTTCAAAAAATATTTTTATATTTTAGTTTTTTTTTTTTTTTTGTAAGTGAATTTCTACTAGAAAAATCAATATTTTATTCTATTTTTTCCTTTGCAATTTATATTTAATCACAATACCTTGACTAAAAAATTCATACGTTATTATTTATTTATAATAATTTCAATTTTAATATCATTTGTATAATTAAATGGAGTATCTTTAGTTTGCTTCCTCATATAAAACTATCAAATTAGAAATAATGATACTGTATTTTTTTTTTACAGTTTAGAAGTAAAATAAAAATGTCTATATATATTACTTTGTGTAATGAAACAAATAATAGATTTAAAATAAATCCTTTTTTTTTTTTTTCAATTATAGATTTTATTTTTTTGTTTTTTTTTTTTTTTTTTGCTTTTTGTACCTCTATATATATATATTGCAATGTGGTCAATTGGAGTAGAATGGATAATCATCATTTAATTAAATCCCAGATGATGTATTATATTTTATCTTCGTGTGTATTATGGAACTGCTGATAATAAAGATATATTCCGGTATCATGGCATGAATTTTTCTATATATTTTTGGAATGATACTAGATGAAATGCTATTTCTATGTAAGCAATAACCTAACTTGAACAATAAAGCAAATAACCATAGTCAAATGGTCACTTAACTTTGGGGTAAGTAAGCAATCATCTAATTTATAATAACAAATCTATTTTACTAGTCCACTGGAACCTATAAATATTAACATTTGCTATTATAAATTTTTAAATGCAAATCTTTATGGTATGTGCTGTTAAATTTTATTTGCAAAATTATTTCATTCTAAAGTATTTAAATAATATAACTTGTCACTTTTATCCAGGCACCAGGAATTAAAATTGCCTAAGTTATCTGATAAGCATAATTCTTTCTTAGTTATATCTACCCTGGAGGAGCTTAGTTAATGAACAATATATATTAACATTACGAATTAGATAATTTAGGATGAATGTTTGTTTATTTTTTAAATTCCCAAAATACTTTTCATAAAACAAGCATATAATGAAAGAAAGATAATGTGCTAATATATTTTTTTGGAATAAGGTAATTTAATGGATAATTTATACAGTTGATCAAGAATCTCACAACAAGTAATATATAATTGACAGAAAGAATTCTAAAATTGTAATTTCCAAGACATTATAGAGCTGTGATAATATTACTTGAACTTTAATCTATAAAGTGAGTCTTTGTTCAACAGAAAAACTTAATTTTCAGATCATTTATTTACATTTTTTTAATAAAAAAAAATATTTTCTCTTTTATCATTTTATTTTTTACATTTTTTTTTTAAAACAAATTCAGTATGCAAAATGGTACTTTGGTATTAGACTTGCAACACAGAGCATGTAGTAGACTTGCTGCACCTTTTCACATTTCATATTAATCCACTGATAACTTTGTAATATTGTCATTTGACCAAAATAATGTGTACAAGAATCTTGAACATGATATTTTTCGCAAAATTTGCAAAAAAAATATATAGTAACGTGTACATGGATCTTGTACATGATGTTTTCACAAGATTTACAAAGTTATCAGCACGTTGATATGAATGTGAAAATGTGCATCAAGTATAATACATGCTCCATATTGCAGGACTAATAAAAATAACTAAAAGTATAAAAAATAATATTAAAAACAGCATTGTAAAACATATTTTGAGAAACAATTGGAAATTAAAAAAATGATTTTAAAACAATTTTGAAGAACAAATGAATATTAAAAAGACTGATTTTTAAAGTATTAAAAAATAATATTAAAAACAGCATTTTAAAACAAATTTTGAGAAACAAGTGGATATTAAAAAGGCAATTTTAAAAACAATTTTTAATGAACTAATGGATATTAAAAATTACTATTTTTAAAGTATAAAAAATAATAATAAAAACAGAACTTTATAACAAATTTGTATGACCTTCACACTAATGACTTTAAAATGTATAACGATATATAAATCGATATTAAAAACATTTTAAATGGAAAAAAAATGATTTGTGATCTTAAATAAATGACCCCATCATGCAAAACAATGTTAATTTAAATACGCACAAAACAATCACTAAATTATAATTTTTTACAATATTATTTACAAAAAACACATAAAATACACACATATGCTATTTACCATTTAATATATAACAGGAACTGTCATGTTGAAGCCACAAATTTGATATATACTTTAAACTCACATAAAATGGAGATTTGAACTGAAAAATTTCCCCCAAAATGGAATTCTATTGAACACATGATTGCATAGATTATTGCTGGGATTCCTCGCAGAAATGCTAATAAACATATTTTTTAAAGAAAGAAAACAAAAAAATACACAAAAAGAAATATAAATTATTATGAGACTTTTATTAAATATTTGTCCTGTATTAGAAAGAAATCTGAACAATAAGTGAAAATTTCAAAATATTAAAAAAAAAAAAGACCCATTGATAAAGATAAACATGATTTCATAGGAGATCAAATAACATAGCAGGAATTATTTCCTTTCAATTTGACATTAGTACAAGATTACACATTTATTGTGGATGTGAAAAAGCAGCCTACCTTCTCTACATTGCATGTCTAATATTAAAGTATCTGAAAAATTAATACAAAAAATAAAATATCAACTTTGCAAAAAAAATATAGTAATGGATAAACAAAAATAAATAATTAAAACAAAATGCTTCATTTCAAGGTAAAAAGTGTGTTTTAATGAAAAAAAATTGTCCAAAAAATATGAGCATATTTAATTCATATTTTGTTAAAGCATAACTTCATATAATGAAAACTGTCTTCGGAAAATTAAAATTCAACTTAATAATACTAAGGTAGTATATAATGTACTTATACTGAATGTATCTTATATGTGTAAATAGGGTGATATGAACTTAGGATTTTTCAGTCTATTTATTCTTTACCATATCTCAAGCAACTGATGCACATGATCACATAATGCGAAAAAGATACATTATCTCCAATATATGTATTTTGCACAGAACCAGCCCTCATCAGTTGGGCTAGTTCAGAATATCCCACACATCTTCAATCAGTGTTTGGTTTATATTAAAATAACAATTTCTCAAACTTCAATGGACAATCTTTAATCTTCTCACCCTTCCAAATATTCAACCATCCATTTCATTTAAAAACCAATAATGGAACACTCAAAAGTCCTTGGTAGATTTGATATTATAGTTATATCCATGTAGACATTATGTCAATCTAAACCCTCATATTATCAGACATTACATATCCATATATATATTAATAGGAGAGGATGGGCTGAACTTATACTAAGATATATATTTCCTAGGCAATACATAATTTTAAGGCAGCACGTAATTTGCTTATAATTGAATGTTTCTTTTATATGTAAATAGAGGAATTGGAACTCAGGATTTTACAGTTTATTCATGATCTTCTCTATCTCAAGCAAGTACATCCCATCCCTCTCCTATATATATATATATATATATATATATATATATATATATATATATATATATATATATATATATATATATGTATTTGTAACATCTGGTAATATGACAAGTAAGATTGACATGATGTCTATAATGGTATCAAATCCAACAAGGGCTTTGACCATTCCATTATTAATTTTTCCATGAAATGGATAGTTGGAAAAGCAAGGAGATTGAAGCCTGTCTATCAAAGTTTGCACAATTTCTATCTTAATATTAACTGAGAACTGATTGTACATATGTGTGGGAGATTATTATCTGGCCAATTGATGAATACTGGATCTGCATTTGATATGTATATTGGGGATCATGTATATTTTTGCATGTGTGTGTTCATGTGTATCAATTGTTTGAGATCGAGTGTAGGATGAATAGACTGAAAAATCCTGAGTTCATATCTTTCTGTTTACAGTTATAATAATAATAAAGTTATTGACAGAAGGTGTTTACAATTTGTTTCTAGTTAGATATCAAAAAATTTTCAGTTATCTAATTGTTTGCTAAAAACTACTATATGTAATTAAATCTAAGTGTATGTTTCATACTTATAAATAAACATTTTACAAAAAATAAATAATAGAAAGAGAAATTATATTTCTATTTTATGCTATAAACAAAGATAAATGCTATATTATTACAGTAACATACTTTTGCATATGCATAATATGAATAGTCTCCTTTACTATCTTTTATTGTCACTAAACAGTATTGTTTTTGATCCCCATCAGTTTCTGACCTTTAGTCATTTTAGATATTAAATTTTTTATTGTCAAACATTGAATGTGAATTCTTTTTATTTTTGCAGTACCAATGGATGGCTTACATGACTATGAATGGAGTAGTTAAATTATAGAACTAGTGCTAATAGTAATTATAATGTAATAAAAATTATTTTATTTCTTCCTTAACATAAATAAGTGTAATAATTAAATTAATGTTAGAGTTTCACATGCATGTACATAAATTCCAACACTTTTCTCCTACTTTTACTTTTTTTAAAAAATGAAATAATAAAAATATCAATAATCTTTTACATATTCAATTGTATTGTGGTTTTCTATAACAATGCAAACATAAATATCATTATACATATTAACCCTTTTCTAGTGCTACATATATAGACTTAAATATTTTAGCATTTTTGCACCTTTCTTTTGTCTTTTACATCAATATAAAATTTTACTTCATTTGATAGATATTTCTGTTTACTAGTGAAATGAATTTTAAATGTTCACATTTTGTTTCTGAAAATATTAAAAAAATGAGGTCACAATCAAAACAAAGACTTGACACATCATCGTTTCTAGAAAGATTATTTTCAGTTTATAAAATCAATAAAATATTTTTTTAATTCTTATTATTTTTAAACATCAAAGTGACTATTTATTTATTACTTTTATATCTAACAAAATATGCCTTAAAAGTTTACATTTTTTGAATATTTATTGCAAAATTGCAATATTTTCCTTACTTGTAAATATAAAATAGATTGTTTACAAGAAGCTAATCTTATAAGCTGCTTCAGTCAATATTTACTTTAGATGTTAATATATTTTTGAAAATAAAGTATTTCAAATCAAAATAAGTTATTAATAATTTATATTTCTTGATATCTAATAAATGTAGTGTAAATTTTTTAAAAAAATATCTAAAACCATAATAAATTCACAAATAAACACATGTTTTTGAGTCATTAGAACTATAATGTCATAAAACACTGAAAATTTTACAACCTTGGCAATAGACAATGGCTAAACATGTCAGGGCAGGGCTTATGTTTATTGTTAGAGTGGGAATTTTGAATTTCCTACCTTCTATGCAATTTTTAGTGAAACTTTTAGATAATAAAATATACCTTTTTACAAGCATTTTAACTTATAATATTTACAGAAAAATTCACCAGAGGAAAATTGGCCAAAACTGCAGAATAAAACTATGGAAGGTTAAACTCAGAATTATAAAAAATATGTACAAAAAATTAGGTTTAACATTTTTTTTATTTAAAGATGATATCTCTTGAAATGTTTCATAATTCATCTAATGTATTCTTTAAATGGTTCATTAGCATTTCAGATTTTTGATGTGAGCAATTATTACTGTCTTATATCACTATCTATGTTCGAGTTCATGACAGGTAAAACTAGAAAATATTTTTAAGTTCCCATCAGACTTAGGATTTTTATTTTAGATATTTAAGTTTTATCAAACTTAGTGATTAATTATTCTTGGAGGATAAGAAAAACTATTTAAACATCTTTCTTCAATAGGAAAGTCTAATAAGTACTGCCTTCTTCACTTTTCTTTATAAGTTAATATTTATCAGCATATTTCTAATGAAAAAATAATATATAGTTTTCTAAAATGCAATCATTTTTCTAATAAGGAATGCATTTTTTATTCACAAATAAAAATAGATTTACTTCTCAAACTTCTACTATATATAATGTAAAGTTATCTAACAATCTTATTGGAACTTGTTTTTATTTATCCACACAGCCAGATCAGACCCATTGAAAACATATATAGAGTATCATTTTTTAAACACACACACATATATATATATTGAAACAGAATCTGAGGTTCAGATTACGTTTCACAGTCCTATTTTATCCCTCACCAACAAACTGGATTCAAATCCCAGTCCTACGTATATATGTGCACCTATTTGTTTTAATTTTTTTTAATTTTGTATTCAAAATAAACGTTAAAAAGAGATTTAATAATCTTAAATTAAATAAATCAATAATAATATTTTATATAATTTTAATAGGTCGTATATGTTCATAAATCACATGTATATATTAAAAATGATGGGGGATTACGTATAAATTAATATTTATGTTTGTATAAGTCTTATGAAAATGTATATTTAAAATTTTATATACTAAAAATTTGTATGTATGTAATGGCGGGGGGAATAATGCAATCGGCTTGGTAAACCAAAATCAATTAGCATGATTAAATTATAATCTCTATTAGAAAATTAAATAAATTTCATTAACAAAACTTATCGTTTGGTAAAATCTATTTCTAGCCAGAAATAGATTTAGAACAATTGTTTCAAAAATACTAATCCGTTTGCATTGTTTTACACTACCTGATTAACAAAGGAGAAATTCCTTACTAAAAGTTGTTTTGCAGTATTATTTTATAGCTGCAGGTACTATAACTTAATAGCATTCCTTAGATAAACTGAAGTCATATAAATAGGGCCCAAAATTAAATCATCAAGGAAAGTACTAGATTCATAAGGCATCCGCCAAATGAATCTACATCACTCAAATTTTCAAGAAACACCTTCTTTCCATGACTAGGTCAACTCAACTCCAGCCAGCCTGCCACTAAAGATGAACCTCCACAAACTTGCTGCTATACCATGAGAACCAATCACATGATCTGCTACCTGCTTTCCAAAGATAATGCTGTAAAGTGTCACCTTTATGAACTCAGAACTTTCTCCTAAACTCAGAACTTTCTCCTGATTAACTTTTAAAATATAAAAATTTAATATTAATTATTTGTAACTTTTATAGTCTTTTATTCTATAACCATTTTGATTAGCCTCATAATTTCTTTCTCTTTTAATTTAATGTGGCAATTATTTTATTAATATTTTGTGTAATATATATATATATTTTAAATGCTAAATGATATTTCAAGGAACTCACACCCTCGCCAGTATAGTTATTTTTACCTTACCTCCTCACATTAGATAGGAGTGACACTTAATTAATTAGCTTGTTTTTACTTTTAAAACTATAACGCTTGCTAGGTTGGGAGAAGATTATTTTAAAAAAAATGTTTTACTAATTATTGTACTTTTTGCATAAACAACAGAGGGACAAATAAAGTTTCACCTTTGATTAGTTTATGATTTATACAATGTTAATAATCTCCATAAGAGTGCAATATTAATACAAACAAATATGTTAAATATATATATTATTTTTATGTCTTTATTCTCACCCATCCAAACATATAAATAATTTTCTTAAAACACCCTCGTAGACTTAATTGTATACTATGTTATACGTAAGTGGAATTTTATTAAATAAGTGTAATGAAAGGGGGGAGGGGATTTAGAACTTTCGTTGACATTAAAAATACTTTTCTAATAATATCTTTAAACTTCGCTTAATAAATACGATCATACCATTATCTTTGGTGTTATTATTATAGGTTGTAAGCTTAATTATAGATGTTTGACTAGTTATTAGTCCGTCCCAAAGCGTGTTAGCATAGGCCACTCTTCATGTTTTAAGCTTTATCTAGAGACGCATGTTGGAATGCCCGAGCTGTCTCATCTTCGTTTTAGGTCGTAAACAGGGCGATGAATGTCCCTGGACCACATATATATACCCATGCAACAAGAGCAATGCATGGGATAATTCCGACAAAGTTCGGCCCAGTGCATCTCCATCCGACAACCTTTGGTCAACCGATTCCACAAAATGTGGGGTGACAAGTCAGCTAGACTGTTTTCTTTTATATGATAAAGCACCTCAAAAATTTGGATCCGCAAATATTCGGCCATTATGCTAACACCGTGACATTTTATATTAGACCCTTCTTTTCAAAAAGCTCAGGCCTATAAATATCTATATCTAATGTTATGGTCTAACTAAACGTATCTCATAAATTAAATAACTCTTGATGTATCGTTTAATGACTATATATATATATATATAATTTAGAGAAATAACTCCACATACGTTCGTCATGCAAATAAAAGTAAATAAATCTTTATTAAAAAATTATATTTTATTATCTATTAAACTTATGATAGCTTTGTCGGTTAATTAATGGACAATTATGTAACCCATCCTGGGATCAGTCAAGGTTGTGTTTTCATTTGTAATTTGGGTGAATCATTATAAATTGTACCCTTTATAAATGCGCTAGATTAATTGAAATGTCATTATGCTGCATCAAAATTCTTCATAACTTATTTGTAAATACTTAAGCTCGAGTGCGAGTAAGCACAATATAATTTATTTGTAATACGAGGCTAATCACCATTTAATATAATTCAAATGTATATTTTTTTATATTTCTATTTGTTCATTAATAAATATTTTAAAACTAAACATCTGATCATTGCTCATTCTTTAGCTAATTGATTTAGTTAAATTTTAAATATCATGATTTGTGGAATGATGTAAGATCCCACTAATGTTAAGCATAAGTGCATGTCTGTTTTAAAACATATATACACATTTGTCATGATTTTTCCCTGAGTCTCTTTGTTTCTCTGATGTGCAATGTTGGCCGGTAGTAGATTAAATATTCTAGTACCATCAGATTTGCTGCTCATATGTAATTGAACCTGGAATCTGGGCATACAGGGCAGAGTTCATGATTGTTCCTGACATACGTATCTTGCACATGATTGGACTCGAGGTACTTTTGCCTAGATGCTAGATCATGTTATGTGGACAGTCAATTCCAAACGGTACAATATATGAGATATGTGATTAATGTTTGCTTTATTAAGTACTAAATTGAATAAATATCACAATGAATTCATTTCTTTTTTTTAATGAAAAGTAAAAACTAGTTAAAGAAATCCTTCATATATACATGTATACCAACAATGAGTTATTTATAAATGTGTTATACATTATGAATAAAGACTTAGACTTATTAAACATAGTGATGACCTAATTTCAAGCCAATCTCTAAGCAACCACATATGGAAAATAAAGGTAGAATTCAATTATGTAATTTTATTTTTTTAACTACAATCAATATAACATGTGCAACATAGACAGTTACAGCAATGGAAATGGAATTGCTCATATACTAAACACCAGAAACTAAGTGGCATATACAAGAACTGTACAAAGTTAACTTTTAAAGATACAATATTCGAATCCACGAGAAAATGGATGATTTGTTCGAATATTCCAAATTACTCATATATTCTTCATAGCATAAAATTATAAAAAATTATAACTGATATTTAAACAGAGAAAAGTTTGATGAATTTGTATGATTTGACAAAAGAACTGAACAGATTTTGAATGGAAATTTAAAAATAAAAACTGCACTATTATTCAAACACTGAAAAAACAAATAAAACAACACTAACTTATATATATTTGTAAATGATGAAGTAAAATTTTTCTTATACAAACCGTTAAATGATAAATAGTAAATTAAGAAAACATAAATCTATTATGAACTGCTATGTAATGTATTCCAGCTAAATTAATATTGCCATAGGGCTGGATTGCTACAGTCCTACCATAGAAGCATGATGATTTGATCCACTTGCCTATATATCTAAAGAAAGATCAAAAGTCCTACAATATGTATTTAAATGGATCCAGAAGGAAAGCAACTGCAGGCAATGGAAACAACATTGTTTCAAGTGCATTTCCAATGAATTTTAGCAGGTTGTGAATGACTTACCAAGGAAGGATGTTCCAAAAGAGATATAGTCTGTATGCATAAGAGACATTATTGCTAAACTCATGGACATTTATCAAAATGAACCAATGAACATTGTGATTTATTATATATTGTTTTTTACATTTGTAAAAATTCTAGTTTTATTTTATCTCCATACTTGGTAGATTAAACATCCCTATAACTTGGAAGATTCTGTTATGATTGAAAGCAACAAAGTGAAGGGGTGAAATGTATTAAGTTAGACAAAGTATTTTTATGCTAAATAAAGTTTAGGTCAGCTTTCTTTCTGTAGTGATTTGATATTTGATTATCATCATTATGATATGGAATGAGGTAAGATTTTTTGATACTATTCCATATTAAACACATACGCTACTACAGGACAGAGTTTGTATTATTTTTTTCATTGTTAACTAACAGTTGTTTACCTTTATTTTTTAAGTATAAATGACAATCTTCTAGTATGAATGCTCTTTCCTATCAACTTTAGGAGAGTGTACATAGAGGGGGGCCAAAGAAGATGGAATAGCAATAACTGGAATTCGATGATAAGGCTATTATGGATACATTTGTATAATGTTATAAATTAGTTAGTCAGCTTCATAGTCAATGTAATAAAAGATTATTTATTTTGCTTGTAAATAATTAGTGCCTTTTAATGTACTTCTACCAAAGGTTGGAATAGTGAAAAACATTTAATTGATATCTTAGAAATACATTTTTGACATGCATAATTATATTATTTTACTATGTTTAAAAGTTTTGAATTTTTGTTTTGTTGCTAAATAATTATATTCATAGCCTTCGTGTTTAAAAGTTTTGAATTTTTGTTTTGTTGCTAAATAAACATTGTTAACTTGAGTTTCATTAAATTGGTCTCTAATTTATCAAAATCATTTATACATTCACTCATCAACTTATAACTGGACATATGTACATACATACACATTTCATTCTTATATCATAATATAGTAATATGTTTGGATGTATCTTTAATTCATTTGATACCTGTATAGAGATGTTAGTTGCTATCTAATGTAAATTTATCCCTGTACAGAGCTGAAGGCAAATTTCTTCCTCAGTTAGTATAATACTGAGGCATAATGTTATCTGAAAGAAATGTGAAGTTTGAATGAACTAGCCTAAATTGTAACTAAATTTAATGTATAAACTTAGAGCTAGCCCATTGACAGTAGATACAAGCATAGGTTAGGTACTTCATTGCATCATTCACTGCATACTACCTGAAGACCATAGATCTGACTATAGTAAGATTGCATTTCTCTCTTCTGCTGGACCATTACATCTGGCTCCCAAACTTTAAGGGTGCAAATAGAAGTTCCTAAGGATATCTAGCCATTGGATTGGTAAATCTAAAAAAAATAATTTTTTGTTTGTGAAATTCTTTTGCCAAATTTCCCATGGTATAAAACCCTGATGGATTTATTTGAGTAGCAACCAATTGATATACCCAACCATAAATGAATGAGACTTGTGAATTTAAACTATTTCCAAGCAACCACTCAAGGAAGAAAAGGAAAACCTCATGTGAAACATTGAATATTAGTTAACTGATGAGAATGAAATGATAAACTGAGACCATAAATAAATAATTAAATATTAAACAAAATTTAAAATAAGTGAGTTAGGTGATTAAAGGGGCAAGCTAAAAAAAGAAGGCATTAAATACAACATATATCCAAACAAAAAATACAGTGATAAGTTAAAATCCAACTGCTGAGTGGCTAGGAGTAGCAGATGGTTTTATGATATGTATTTATCTTTATCTACAAATGAAATAACTTTATATTTAACTATTAAAAACAATTTTGATGATAACCAGAAGTGGAATTCATTTGGTAAGCATTAACATGAAACTTTCTTTGGAACAACAAAATAGTAGTGATAATGAAGTAGAAGATGATACTATTAGTAGTGATGATGTGTCTTCACTGATTCAAATACTTGGAAGATCTATGACCAAATGCAATCACCCTCCACAGGAACATGTTGCAGATCAATTGTTATCTTAAGTTCAAGGAGCACTCTACAATGAAATAGCCTAGATACTTGAAAACAAAATAGCACATGCTACAGGAAGTAACACAATCATGGAACAAGATTCTTAGAACAAACCATGTTAGCCTTTTCTGATTTTAGTAAATCATTCGTTGTCCAAACAGATTGTAGTGATTACAGATTACTGGTAACATTATCCCAGATCCAGGAGGATAGCCAGCCTGAATTCTCTAATTTAACAGCCAACTCCTGAAGGGTCCAGAAGTAAATTACATGGTTATTGTTAAGGAAGCCCTAGAAATAGTGTAGGCCTTTTTAAAATTTTGACAGTTGCTTTTCCAATCAGAGGTGATAATGACTTCAGACCACAAAAGCCTTGAATTCTTGAATTACACTTAACTGACCAATAGTCATCTAATCAGATGGAGTCTGCTATTACAAGAATTTGGTCACAGATTGCAATACTGTAAGGGATCTGAGAATGGTGTGGTGATATGCATAGTCGAAACCCATGTAGGTCAGAATAGAATAATTATCAGTAAAACCAATTATCAGTAGATATTGCCTACATTCCAAATATGATTATAATGGCTGACATTAATGTAGAGAATGATTTGGAGAACCTGCCCCAGTTACAATTTAAGGATGCCTTTTTAAACCCAGTCATGAGAAGTTTAAAAGGAAAGTTTTGAATGTATCAAACAATCTTAATTCTTATAAGGTAGAAACAATTTCTTACTGTAGATGACCTCTTTTCTAAGTATGTTTCTGCTTACCCTATGCTCCAAGATAATATTAGACATAGCATCATCATATTAGATACCCTACAATTTGTGATGATAGGAAAGCCTGAGCCAATCTTAACAGACCATGGTACACCTTTTCTATCCAAAGAATGGAAAAATGATGAGTAATCTCAACTAAGACGCATATGCATGTCCATTAGGAATTCATAATTGAACCCTTGTGAACATGTGATGTGGGAGCTTGGACATTTGTTCAGGACTTATCTAGAGGTTGAGCATAAGGGGTAGTAAAGCAAACAGAGCATGTAGTCAGTTACATCAATTGGAGCACAAATGAATCTACTGGATTCACACCCCATTAGACTACACTTCAAACAACCTATACCTACATTATTTACTAGGTATCAACCCATGGTTAATCATACTCAAAGTGGCATAGAAAGTAATATACAAAAAGCTTATAAGAAACTAATGGATACCACTGAACAAAGAAACAAAAACAAGGAGTAGTATCCAAACCATTCAGATAGGAAATAGAGCCTTTATCAAGACACCCCATTCAGTAAACCATCGGAAAATATGTATCAAAAATTTTATCATCCATATGAAGGACCCTTTACTACTGTAAAATAATCAGGTCCAAATGCATTTTGGATAGATGTGGAGGGGTAAATTAAGGGAATATACATATTGTGGTCAGTCAGAATGACTGTGTAACTAGCATACTTAACTTATGTGCAAGTTACAGTCTAAATGTATTTTGCATAGATGTGGAGGGATAAATTAAGGGAAAATACAATGTCCCACATTTTGAAGCCATATTGTGGTCAGTCAGAATGACCATGTAACTAACATACTTAACTTATATGCAAGTTAAAAGATAGGCATAAGCTTTAGCTGAAGCAAGAGGAGAAAAGGAGATGACATCCAAAAAATAGGGTTATCAATTTGTGATGAGAGTATATCCGGGTAACCAAAAAAACAATTACTGGGATACTTTAGAACCAACCAAGGTGTAAGAGATGATCCTTAGGAATGATAGACACTCCCAATATTTCATTTAGTCTTTAAAAAACCCAGTGTCTCAAAAGGGAGCAGGTTAAAGAGTAACAAGTTCAACTATGTGCCATCTGCAATAAAGAGACATTTGAGTTTGAACTATATAACTATCATAAAAAAGACCCATCTATAAATCTCATTTTACTGTAAGGCAGTTAATGAAAAAGTAAATTATGAAGGAACTTTAATATGGTCAATGAAATATCAGCAGATAAAATGAGGCTTTATAACCTTTCTTTAAAGAATAAAAACAGACAATCCAATGCTAAATCAAAATATACTTTACTTGAGTATTAAAATTTTGATTATATAAAATTTTAATTCCATAAGATAGGGAATTGTAAGGGTAGCTTACAATCCTATCAAAACCAGCCTTTATTTATTTAGACCATCAGATTAAACCTTGTTATAACATAAGCTTAACTACAGATGTTGAATATATATATATATACCTGCTTAATGTTTGCTTTATTAAGTACTAAATTAAACACATGTTACAATGAATTAATTTGTCTTCTTTAACGAAAAGTAAAAAACCAGTTAAAGAAATCCTTCATATATACATATGCACCAACAATGAGTTAGTTATAAATGTGTTATATATCTTGAATAAAGACTTAGACTTAGTAACAGTGATGATTTAATATCAAGCCAATCAATAAGCAACCAAGTATGGAAAATAAAGGTAGAGTTTTATTGTGTAATTTTATTTTTTAAACTACAATCAATATAATATCTGCAACAATAGACAGCTACATAATTATATAAGGACATGTTTGTATACTAAACACTGGAAACTAAGCAGTGTATAAAAGAAAACCCAGTTCATTTCCATCATCTTTTGTTATTCTTTAACCCTTAAACCGCTAATTATATTATTGGTTGTATGAGGTAAAAATCAAATCCTTTAATTGGCCAACTCACAAACTGAAGACAAAGCCTATTATTAAAACATATTCGCCTATAATATTAAATTCAACTCAGATACGTTTATAAAAAGTATATTATTAATTTTTCATGTTATGAAAGTGAACGAAAGTTCTTTCAAAAATAAATTGCTATTTATTTATTATAAAATATTCAATTTCGGCCAAATTTAAAAGCGAACGTATAAACAAAAAAATGCTGACGTAAATGCTTTTTTTCAATTTTACGTTATGGAAAAGTAAAGATTTCTTTTTGCTAAATCTTAAATATTTTTACTAAAATCTTCAATATTTTTCAAAAATAATTTTGTTTTTTTACTATATTTTATTAAAAAATTATTTTAATTTCTCAAATTATATTTTTTTAATACATAAATTACATTCGAAATGAAAATCTCAACATTTTTCTTTATTTTCTTTGATCAGGCGGTTTCTTTGTTCTTTCCAGCCAATCAGAATGTCTTTTTCGGCTGAGAGCCAGCTGACAGCCAATCACCAACAAGCTTCTGTCTTTGTTTAGCTTTAAATGCGGTTTTATTGATTTTTTACTTGTAAAATAATTCGGAAGAGGGCACTATCTTACAGAACTTTTAAAAACCTAATCAATAACTGTCAAACGAATGTCCTAGCATTAAAAATAATGGAATTAGAGTGACGTCAGCTGTCGACGAGAGGTCTCGTAAGAGGTGGGAAAAGGGTTGCTTAATGTTTGCTTTATTAAGTACTAAATTAAACACATGTTACAATGAATTAATTTGTCTTCTTTAATGAAAAGTAAAAAATCAGTTAAAGAAATCCTTCATATATACATATGCACCAACAATGAGTTAGTTATAAATGTGTTATATATCTTGAATAAAGACTTAGACTTAGTAAACAGTGATGACTTAATATCAAGCCAATCAATAAGCAAACAAGTATGGAAAATAAAGGTAGAGTTCTATTGTGTAATTTTATTTTTTAAACTACAATCAATATAATATCTGCAACAATAGACAGCTACAGCATTATATAAGGACATGCTTGTATACTAAACACTGGAAACTAAGCAGTGTATAAAAGAAAACCCAGTTCATTTTCATCATCTTTTGTTATTCTTTAAAGGATACATGAACCATACAAAGCCAACTTTTAAAGATGAAATGTTTGAATCCAAGAGAAAATGGATGATTTGTTCTAACATTTCAGATTATTCATATAATCTTCATAGCGCAAAATTATAAAAAATTACAACCGACATTTAAATAGAAAAAAGTTTGATAAATTCATACAGTTTGACAAAAGAACTGAACAGATTTTAAAAAATATTCTTAATTTAACATTTTTGCTATTGATGGAACTTTAATGTTTTTTTTTTTTAAATCAGTGATTGTAGCACCTTTACAACTGTCTTTACACAATGCATTCTAGATAAATTAATATTATTATAGGGCTGGATTACTACAGTATTATCATAGTAGTGTGATGATTTGATCTATAACACCTAAAGAAACATCAAAAGTTGTCCATAAGTGTCTAAATGAATACAGAAGGAGCTTGAACTGCAGAAAATGAAAACATCATTTCAAATGCATTGCTGAGAAATTTTAGTGGGTGATGAATGGCTTACCAAGGAAGGATGTTCCAAAGAGAGATAGACTATAGCCATAAGAGAAATTATTGTCAAATTTATGGACATTCGCAAGATAAACCAATGAACATTTTGATTTATTATATTATATTTTTTTTGTATTTGTAAAAATTCTATTTTTATTTTTATCTCCATACTTGGTAGCTTAAATGTGCCTATAACTTGGAAGATTCCATTATGATTGTAAGTAACAAAGTGAAGGGGATGGATTTATTAAGTTAGACAAAAAAAAATTTTGTTAACATTTAGGTCAGCTTTCCCTACAAAGTGACTTAATATTTTATCATCATCATTATGATATTAGAATGAGGTAAGATATTTTGATACTTTTCAATGTTAAGTGCATAAACTACTACAGGACAAAGTTTTTTTCATACATTACTACAAGACAGAATTTGTGTTATATTTTTTTATTGTTAACTAACAATTGTTTAGCTTTATTCTTTCAGTATAAATGACTAATTTGCTTGTGAAGATGCACATTCTTATCAATTTTAGAGAATTGTACATAGAAAGGGGTTTCCAAAGAAGATAATTGGAATTGGATGATGATATTATTATGAATACACTTGTATAATATTATAAATTAATTAGTCAGTTTTGCTGTCAATTTAATAAAATATTTTTGTTTTGCTTTGTAAATAATTAGTGCCTTGGTATGTACTTTTACCATGGGAAGGGTTGGAATAGTGGAAACATTTAATTGATGATATTGTAGAAATACATCCTTGATGTGCAATTATATTATTTTACAATGTTTAAAAGTTTTGAATTTTTTTTTAAATGTTGTTAACTTGATTTTCATTAAATTGGTCTCTAGTTTATCAAAATCATTAATACATTCACTCATCAACTTATAACTGGATATATATACCTACACACATTAGTTTATCAAATTCATTAATATATTTACTTATCAACTTATACCTGGATATATATATATATATATATATATATATATATATATATATATTTCATTCTTATATCATATTAATATGCTTGGATGGATCTTTAATTCAATTGGAACCTGTATTGAGATGTTGTAGTTGTTATCTAGTGTAAATTCAACCTTGAAGAAAGCCAAAGGCAAATTTTTCCTTTAGTTTGAATACTGAGGAATAATGTAATCTGAAATAGGGGTGTGGTATGGTTGAATTAGCCCAAATTGTATCTAAATTTAACGTGTAAACTTAGAGCAACTTCAATGGAGATAGTTACAATCATAGATTTGGTATTTCATCACATGATTCACATCATCCTACCCAAAGACCTTATATTCGATCATAGTGATTGTTCCTGCTCGTTCAGTGGCCATTACAATAACCAAATTTAAATGTAATTGATTCTATTTGTACAATGTTGTTTTTAATTAGATTTGTCCAGATATGAATAGGTTTAAGAATTAATGCTACTATTGTTGGTGACATATTAATTATGAAGATTATAGTTTTAAAAATGACTGAAATATCTCTATTGAACCATATTAAAATACATATAGTTCATGAGCATTTTGGCATTTGGTAATATTTTAAAAGCTAAAAGTAAAATTTTAAAAATCATTCTAAAGATGCAATTTAGGTTTTTTTTGTTAATATAACTCTTTTTTTGATGCATGCAATGAAAATTATTTTTGTTTCATATTTATCTATTTAATTAAAGGTAAAAGTGGAAGGAACAGAAATGAATAGATTGTTTATTGAGATAAATTTAAAAAAGACATTCCAAACATAAATGGTTACAATCAGAGTAAATATTTTTTACGAGATAATTTAAAGATAGTGGAAATAATTTATGTAAAAAACAAGCCTTTGTACCTAAAAAGTAATAATATATGTATAAGACTATCAACTTGTATTCTGATAACAAAACAAGAGAAATGTATATGCACAGATATCTAAAACTGACCAGAGTATTAAAGAAGCAAATAACTTGGAATACTGTTTTGTTTTTTCTGGTACTAGCAGTTTTCCATACATCCCTGGTGGAGGAACAAGGGACTAATCACAGTTCTCTTGTTATCACAATAGTGGTTAGATGCTTTTATCCAGGATTTCTTATATTGCTGAACTAAGTCTTCATGTGGAAATGGAAACCAGATCATTTGTGGAAAACCTTCAAGCCCAGCTTTAAAGAGGACCAGGAATGTAAAAATGTTAACAGAAGTCAAAGTTAACTTTTCAATGAATTTCTGCAACCCAAGAAATACATATATGCTACAACAATTTATGAGTTATGTAAATCTGCGTAACTTGCCAACCCCTAACTTTTATCTAATTAAATGTTTGCAAACTAAATTTAGCCATAATTTTTTACTACAAATTTCAACATTGATAAAGAGACATTCATATTTTTTCCATGGATTTTTAGAAAAAAATTGTAACAAGGACATTTAATTATTTGATTAGCATTATCATCTGGATGAGTATGTGTGTGTGTTTCCAGTTTTATTAATAATTTATCATTTAAATATTTTAATTTGTTATAAGAAAATATTTATCTTTAATATCAACTTTTTATTGTACATTATTAATTTTAGTTTATTAGATTTTGCTATTACAAAGGATTATTTTAAGAAATGTAGGATTACCTTTGTCTATAAATAGTTAGGCTTGGGAAAAATTCATATAAAAGATCAAAAGTTACAAGAAAGTGAACTTTTTAAAATATTGAGTTTTAGTCATTTGCTGCATATCTATGAGAAAATGCAATCCTGATTTTACTTTTAGTTATTAGTTCGTCAGATTGACAATGTGATGGATTGGTGAAACTATGGCTCTGGCACCCTTTTAAATAAATGTAAAACTGATTCCACCTGCAATAAAAATTGTAATAAAAATTTTAAGTCAGTTAATCAGGAAATATAACTGTTCTTCAGATATCTAAACTCATACACAAATGGAAGATTTTTATTTTTTATAATTTGATTAACAAGCACTTTATGGGCACAATATAAGGTCTTAATACAAAACATAAAACATTACACTACATAATTAATATTTGCCTTTCAAAAGAAATTTTCATTAAAATATATAATCTGATTTAAGATTTCTCTCTAGCTATTGTTGTTCTGGATACTCTGCATAAAAAAATTCAAAATACTATAGGTCATTTTTCTTCTGTAAAAAGTATGAAACATGGCAACTACAAAGCATTTTAAATATTTAAAACATTATTGATACTTATTATGTCATTGTATTTATTTATTATAAACATTTTATATATTAGAAGTAATCAGTCACAAATTATTCATGTTGAAAATCACAAATAGTTTGATTAAACATAATGTTATACATGATTTGGTGTAATGATGTAGTGACAAACTGCTTAAGGTCTATGATTTTTCTCAGTTCTGTTACTTCTAGTGTTAGTAGTAGAAGTAATAGTAATAGCAGCAACAGCAGTAGCAGTAGTAGAAGCAGCAGGAGTAGTGAAGTGGTAAAATCTGTAGTTCATATTTTGCTTTCTTGCCTGGTGACATTAGAAACCTTAAGAGTAGGGTTTGAACCTGTTTTATATATTTATTTGATTATCTGGAAATATTGAGCAACCAATTTATACACACATTACTTTCACTCTATTTTGTTAAAAATAGTTATGTTTAACCAATATCATTATTATTAATTGTAATTAAATTTTATTTCTAAAATCTTAAATTCCCATCATTACAGATAATCGTGTACATGCATATATGTATTACAGGTACAGAAATTAATATTGTTTATAAAACAATATCTAGGAAATTCTATATATTATTCATTTCTAATTAATGTAAAGCTAAAACAATACCAGATAAAGTTGTGGAAAGTAATTATTCCAATTTAAAATGTTAAGAGACAAAAGAATGTACATTGATTAATGTTATAAACTAATGATCAGGTTTTCAAGCTAATGCACATGTGCTTTATGAATCTTAATAATAAATGAATACTTCTCACTTCCAACACAAGACAAAGTCTTTGTGAAAGAATAGAATGAATCCACCCATTCTTTCAACCCAAATGCTTAAGTATGGGCAAATCTTAAGTACTGGAAATGAGAGCATGAAGATATTAGCCAATCACTTTAAATTACTTTTACTATATCTAAATGAATGATGCCTGCGAAATTTACTAGAATTTATGATACATTATTTTTAAATGAGATTAAACATATGTAAATGAGTTATTTATTTTTATATTGCATGATGTTTATGAATTGTAATAAACTAGTGATCACCTTTTCAAGCTAATGCACGTGCGCTTTATGAATCTTAATAATAAATGAATACTTCTCACTTCCAACACAAGATAAAGTCTTTGGAAAAGAGTAGAATGAATCCACCTATTCTTTCAACCCAAATGATTAAGTATGGGCAAATCTTAAGTACTGGAAATGAGAGCGTGAAGATTGGAAGTGAGAAGTATTCATTTATTATTAAGATTCATAAAGCGCATGTGCATTAGCTTGAAAAGCTGATCATTAGTTTATTACAATTCATAAACATCACACTATATAAAAATAAATAACTCATTTACATATGTTTAATTTCATTTAAGAATGATGTATTGTAAATTCTAATAAATTTCACAGGTGTCATTCATTCAGATATAGTAAAAGTAATTTAAAGTGATTGGTTAATATCTTCATGCTTTCATTTTCAGTACTTAACATTTGCCCATACTTAAGTGTTTGGGTTAAAGGAATAGGTGGATTCATTCTATTCTTTCACAAAGACTTTATCTTGTGTTAGAAGTGAGAAGTATTCATTTATTATTAAGATTCATAAAGCACATGTGCATTAGCTTGAAAAGCTGATCATTAGTTTATTACAATTTATAAACATCATGCTATATAAAAATAAATAACTCATTAATTAATATTAAAATGTCTTTCTCATTTAACTATTTAAACAATTTTCAAATTAATGGAATCATATCTTTAAATTTATTTTGAACTCAAAAATAGATTTAAATAATGCTTTTTGGAACTTATCTGTTTACGTCTTTCAACAGTAAGAAAATTGAACTATAACAGTTAAAATCAAGCTAGAAATTCAAGTATATCAGGTCGCCATAAGTTAAGAACTTTCTGGAAGGTTGGTATTTTTTAAATATTTCCAAATTTTGAGCATAGGGGAAGAAAGGGTTCTGGTCACATGCTAAGTGAGCCCATGACACTTTTCACCAGTCTTTTGACTTGACTGGTACTAAAAATGACCATTGAGTAGATGCAAGAAGTTTATCTCTCCTGATCTTCAGATCATCCTCATGCTGCCTTTCTGCAATGCCATCACCACTTGAAAACTGCCTTATCTAAACTGTGAAAGAATACTTAAAAGATGTTTGCTATTACTTTATTCATACTTCACATTGCTTACCATGCTTTTCATGTTTAAATTTTACACTTTTAATCCAAATGACCACCAGCTTTTCTATAATGTAATTCATTTTCACTGCTAAATGGACTCTTAATATTCCTCACTTTACTGTAAAATTTGTTGTTAATCATGATGTAATTTTCTGTCTATTTGATAATTAACTATAAACTCAGTTATCATATTTATGTTAAGTTTGAATGATTCTCTCTCTGTAAAATTTCTAAATCTCTGTGTAAAACCCTAGCACAGAATTATGAATCTTTAATCTATTATTACTTTGTAAATTTCACACTTTAATTAGATTTTCTATTTCATGTGGCAAACTTATTTTAATCTTATTTTAAACTATGTATTTTTGGAGTTGATTTTGATAAGCTAATGACTCAATCTGGTGAACTGCCACCATCCCAATATTATGGGGTGCTTAAATACTTAAATGTAAGATTTCTTACTAAATGAAAAGTTTGCTCAATTGAATATTTAAAATATGTGTAATGGCGGATTATTAAATCATCATATAATGGGATATTGTAAAACATGTTTTCTCTTTGTCTGACACTATTGATTTTAAATATGTTTTATATTCTTTAAATAAATTTTGGTGGTCAATTCATTCTAACAATTTTTATTTGCTTATCATGCCATTGAGCATTGTAAATTGTTTTATAATATATTTATCATTTGAGTATACTTGGGCTTTTTAAATAGAGGGAATAATATTTTTCTGTATTTTTGTTTGACACTAATTTGCCAAGATCATATACATACCTTTCTTAATGGGTTATTAGTTTGTCATGGTGTTACACGTGATATTATTGTTACTTTAGTTGGGGTTTTAATTAATAGATCAGTCATTAAAGACCTAAGCTGTATCCAGCATTGCTTACTCACGATAGCATTAAAAACCTCGTATTTTCATTTTGTCATGCTTATTCTCCAGAAGTCCTGGTTTTTCTTCATGTAATGTCCCAGAATGAGATTTGGTTGAACTGACTCAGAACAACATTACATTGTTGAGGTTCTGCATGGGATAACATTGGCAAACCCAGACCATGACATTATTACCAATCATCTCTCCAAACACCACTGTCATAAATACAAGTGGACTCTCATAAATGATGAAGGCTCTCAGTCCAAGTTCAGACCCGAATTACATTTTGACGCTATCATTGTAGTCAGCACACAACTTCTTTTTATTATGTGTATGTTTTGTATTATCTGTAAGTCGTGATGCAGTGATCTTTATAAACCAGTCTTTTTGATTATTAATTGAATATTTTAGAAGTGTCATAGTAAAGCTTATTTAAGCTATACGTTCTCTCATTTTACAGGCCTACATGCGCTCATGGACAATAGAGTTATTAAACCAAACTGTTAAGTCAACCATGCAAATAAATGCTAATTCTTATCAGATAATTAATAAATATAATGTTAATAAATAGTTTCTCTGAATATATCAAGTTACTTAACTATTGTATTAAAGTGTAAGCCTTTTTTCAGAGGTTATTTTATAAATGTTTCTTCTATGTAACCATAAATTAATGATCATCACCTCTGTTTGGTTTATCATAGCATTAACAGCATTAATCTATTATTATTTGTAGTTCTCATTAGCATATTAAGCTGCATTTCTATAAACATAAATCATATATCACTTATATATATGTAAATCATCACTTGCATTATGTTAGTGAATCTACATTTGTAGTGTATTATAAAATCATGTCATTTTGTTTATACACAAATTATTAGCTATGTGAAATATGTGTTGTGTTAAATTATGTAAATAAACTTGTTTATGTTCATTAAATTGTTATATATTAATAATTAATCATGTGTTTGTATCCTCATTGAATCTCATTCCTTTATTATTTTAATCATATTACTTTTAGAAGTTATAACCAATTATTTTAAATAATATTCTTGCTGGGTTTGTACTCTGTTCTTGTTCATTGTGGATGAACCCTATATTATAATCCATGCTTTCCTTATTATGCTAGCTGTTGCAATTTATTTAAATTATAAAATTTCCATACTTAAGGTAGCTGTTTGAGTTAGGATATGATAGTCTTTATTTAAAATAATTACCCTTGAGATATCATGTCTCTCCACTGTGTCTACAGGACTGGGATGAATAAAATTTTAATTGTTATCATCAGAAGTGTTATTCATAATGTTATAGTTTCAGAGAAGGGCAAATAGGGCAGAGTCCATGATTTCTCCTGACCTTTGTATCTCGGGCATGATTGGATTTAGGGTACTTTTGCCAAGATTCTAAATCTCATTAGATGAGTATACAATTCTAATTGGTACAGTAGCGGTAACAGTAGCAGTAGCAGCCGCAACAGTACTATTATTAACTTGCCATTATTTACTTTGATATGTTACAGGCATTTGATAATGTGGCACATAATTACTTATATATAAACTTAAACTTATGGGAATTAGTTCCCATTTAATTGCATGATTTATTAATTATTTGGAAAATAGAAGTTCTGACATTTTTATAGATAAAATTAACTGAAATAAGATTTGGATTCCTCAAGGTGGAATGTTAGCATCTTTATTTTTTTAATGTTTTCATGTGTAATCTTTGTCAAAATATTAAAAAAAGAATGATACCTATCTATGCAGATTTCTAATTTATTTAAAACAATTAGCACATATGATGATCATATTGATTTTCAAAGAGATATTGTTTATTTCAAAGAATTGTGTTGATTTAATAATATAAGTAAAACGCATATTGTCTCTTACAACAATAAAATAGATGGATCTGTTTATCATTATAAGATTGAGGAAGGTGTTATTATATACAATGAAGTTGTTTCTGATCAAGGAATTAAATTTTGTAATCATTTTACTGTTAATGAGCATATAGACGGATGGGATGTACTTTGAGATTTGGCCAAGATTTATATCCTTATATAAAGCATATATTATTCTGTTTTCTTGTTGTACCTTTGTTGGAGTATGGTTCTTCTATATGGAATTTGGATTTTATTTATATTGAATCTAAAATTTCTAATGTAGAGAAAAGATTTATTAAGCTAATAAAGGAAAAAAAAAATTAAATCTTAAAACAATACTAACTGAAAGAAGTCTTTTTTAAAAAGTTATTTGGTGGAAAAATTGATGTTAATGAGTGTATATCTAAAATAGAATTAAGAATGTATTCTCATTTGTTAAGGGAAGTGTAGACTTTCAATAGTAAAAAAATGTAAAAATTCTTTTTTAAACAAATATTTCCTCAACAAACAGATTGCAGAAGTTATAAAATCAAAAATTCAGTAACATTGATATTTTTGTGATTACTTTATAACTAATATTAAAAAGAAATTGAATTTATTGTAGATGACATGTATTTATATATTTTTTCATATTTTGATTATGAATTACCGTAATTTTATTTATTGTTATATATTTACTTATGTATTTCTGTTAAAGCGATAGTGTTGACGTGCAAAATAATAAATAAGAATTGAATTCAATTATTATTATAGTACAAATACTTTAGAGCTGTTAATATATTTAAATAAATGGTAGAAGATGTAGGACTAATGTACAAAAAACTTTGCAAATGTTTTGTGAACTAGATTAGCTGTGCATTTTTGTTTGGTTATAAAATCTATTAAATGTACTAAATTAAATTAAATTATTATTATTAATAATAATAATAATAATAATAATAATAATAATAATAATAATAATAATAATAATAATAATAATAATAATAATAATAATAATAATCAGGGAGATGATAATAACTATTTTAACAAAAGAAATTAATACAATAGTAGATAAAATGATTGCCTTACTTATGGAAGCAACGCGTTATATATTATTTATAGATGTTATGTCTAAAAGTAATTTTGATAGTAATTATATAATGGAAATTTAAAAAAAAAACATTTGTAATCTTTATCAAAAGGAGCATGAAACTTGTGATAGATTTTTAAAATGTGGCTGACAATGCTGTGTTTTCTCGCTGATTATTTATTATTATGCTAGAAAAACTTTTTTTTTTTTCATTTGCTATCTTTAAGTGTGTAATATGCAATAAATTATTAATTGATAATGATAATAAATGTGAAAAAAACTTTAGTATTAATGTAGAAGAAAGTATATTTTATAATTCTAATAATGACTTTTCTAATCAAGATAACTGTCTAGAATTTTTAACGATTTGTTTTAATGAATCCTCAGGGTATGAAAATACAAATGAAGGTGGAAAGTTAGCTACTGAAATGAAACAAAGCAAGGAATTTTGTTGTAACATTTTAAAAAAGAAACCTGAATTAATTAAAATAAGGCAAAGATTGGATTACAATAATTTTACTATAAGAACGAAGTATACTAGCACTTTCTTATATAAAAAAGTAGAAAAATATGTTATTCCTTCAATGCATTATATAAAATATAACAATATAAATATAGAAAAACAGTTATCAAATGAATTATTATCATTATATTTTTCGTTTGATTTATATGATTTGAAAAAAAAAAATGAAGCTAGTATTAAATCAGGTGTTATAAGCAGCTCATTGATGATTTATTCTATGGATATGGTATTCAAATTGAATAACAGTAACCGTATAACATTCAAATAATGAGAACATAATAATAGGAAAAGATGAAACAACAATAATGAAAATATTTTTAGACTAATGGAACTCAGTTATCTTTAAAAAAAATAATTGTAATGCAGGCATACTATATATGAGAGATAGTTTGATAGATAACTTGAATGTAATTCAAAATTTTATAAGAGAGATGTCACAAAACTTACCAAAGAGAATAAAAATAATTGTAGTCATTGTGATTATAATAATGATAATATACAAGAAATACATATTGAAGAAGACAAAATGAATAACAAAAAAGAAATATTAACTTCAGACAGAGATCAGACATATAAAAAAACCAATTATTATGGAGCCAAAAGAAGTGTGGTGGCAAGCATAATAAATGACAGGCAAAAACAAATGAAGATGGATGTGACCTGCTTAAATCAATAGATCAAGATAATATTAATGGAAATGAAATAAAACAAGCAGGTAATAAAAAAATCAATGAAAATTAATAAAAAGAATATATCTATACAGATGCCTGAAACTAAAATTAAATATATAAAGATGTAAAACTTTCAGAAGATAACCTAGTAACAGGTGATACAGATCGAGAAGAATATCATACTATGGATGGCTAAAGAAATAATAAGCGATATTTAAAAGAATCAATACAAACCAAAGTATATTATAATAAAAACTATCAATGGAATGACAAAGAAATATATAAAAATAGCACAGGTATAAATATTAAAAGTAATACATATAATTACAAAATGTCAGTTTAGACAGGCGAGATAAAATATAAATGATAAAAGAGGTAAATATAATAATATTAATGATATATATGGCAATATTGATAATTATAATTTTCAGTTTTGAAAAAATAATGCCAAATCATATAATAAAAATGAACTTTTAATATCTCTAGCTAACGCTTATTTAGATAAAAGTGTTTTTAAAAATTATGTTCAGGAATATTTAAGAATTTCTATTAAGTGTGTATAAAAATTGATATGGATAAGACAATGTCTACAACTTATTTTGTATATGTGCCTGAATATTATAGAGATGCTATGATAAAATAAAACTAAGTTCCCACATTACTGAGAGCTGATGTGAGATATTTCTTTGGAAAATTGTCTAATGCAAACTATTAAAAAACATTATATGAACAATGATACTGGTAGGCAATGGAAACACATACTTTATGGCAAAATCATGCAAATAGCAAAATAATGTGTTTTTATAAAAATGTTACAAAATTAAGAACAAAATTGAATGAAGTTTATTTACAATTTTTATCTGAAAATTATATTATTTTATTAACAGAAACATGGTTAACAACTGTTATAGAAGACTCACAAGTGATGGATGACAGATATAATATTTATAGGCAAGATAGAAATAATTGCATGCTTAGAATGAGAGGTGGAATACTTATACCAGTTAATAAGATGCTAATTAATAAATATTCATTAGAGAAATTAATTATCAAGATGAATCAACTTGAGTTGAAATTCATTTGAAGAATAATAATAAAATATTTGTAGCCTCTATATATATTGAACCAGAAAATTCTTTAGTAAGTGATACATATGATCATTATATATCATCATAATTATCATCATAATAATTTTACTGCTGGAGATGTCTATAGTTCTGAATTATACTTTAAGAACAATAGCAAGACATGCAGCTTACTAAATTTAATACATATTCTCAAATTAAAGCAAAGTAATACAAATAAAAATCATCTGTTTAAGGTTCTGGATTTAATTCTACATAATGTTGCATGTGAAATATTATGCAAATTATCATCAGGAATAATATTGCCTATAGATAAATATCATCCACCACTGGAAATATTACTAAATCTAACATACAAAAGAAATAAAAAATGCAGATTGCAAAAAGATTTTAGGAAAGGTAACTACAATAAAACATATAATACTTTAAAAAGCTAGGATTGGAATTTTTTAAACAATATTAATAATATAGATATTTTGCTACTAAAACATTTCTGATGACTGTTTATAATATTATCAATTAAAATATATCAAACACCATTCAAAGAAAATGAAGTTTTTCTGTCTGGTTTACTACAGAACTTCAATTTATTATAAGAAGAAAAGAATATCATTACAGAAAGTTTATTAAAACAAAAAACAATTTATTATAACAATGTAATAAATTTAAAGAAAATTATGAAAAGGAAAAAAAATACAAGATTATAAAAATCATATTAAAAAATTAGAAATAGATTTTAAATATTAGCATAAAGCATTTTGGGATTTTATTAAATATATCAATGTAACAAAAAAATCTGGCATTGACATGTAATATAAAGATATAACATTAAATTAATTCTGTCAACATTTTGAAAAATATTACAATATGCGAGATAAAAACAAATGAAACAATTAATTAGTATAACAAAATTGTATCTGATAATTCTTCAAAAAATATATTTTTCTAGATTAAAAATATAAATCTGAAAGATATTGAAAGAGCAATAAAAAACTTAGAAATAAGAAGAGCTTTAATTTATATGAAGCTCCAACATTTATTCTAAAAGGATCCTGTGAATTAATGGCTTCTTCAATCCAAACATTATTGCAGGCATCATTAGAAAAAGAGATTTTTTCTAGGGATTTAAAAATAACTAGAATTGTTCCTATTTATATAATAAAAAAAAAAAGTGCCAAAGATTACCCAAAAAATTATAGAGCAATATCAATTTGACCAACTCTTACTAAAATTTTTGAAAATTGTTTTTTATTCAAAAATAAAAAATGATATTAATAAGATTATACCAAAATCTCAACATTGTTTTGCACCAAAAAGATCAGTCATTACTAATCTCATAATAATTCAGCATCATATAGCATATGCCTTAAATTGTGGGAAAAGAATCTGTTATATATCTGGAATTGACATCTGCTTTTGATTTAGTCTCTCATAAATTATTGATAGTCAAATTGATTAAATTGAATGCACATATAAAAGCAATTAAATGGATAGCTTCTTACTTAAAAGATCATAAGATTTATATCTATCTCAATAATGAATCTAGTGAATTAATAAATATCAATCAAGGTATCCCTCAAGGAGAGGTTTTGGTACCATTATTATTTAATATTTTTACATCAGATATAGACCAAAATATAAAATACTCAGACATTTTATCATATGCTGATGATAACAAGATATTTAAAATAATAAGTGATTCATGTCATATGATTAAGTTACAAGGTGACTAAATAGTTTTGAAAAATGGTGTCTTGATAACAACATGAAAATAAATATTGAGAAATATTGTGCTGTATCATACACCAGAAACTCTACAATTTTTAATGTATTATTATATAGGGAAGAAAAAAATTGTAAAAAAAGAATGGAATAAATTTTTTCAATAGTAATTCCTACAATGGACATTATAAAGAAATACAAAATAGTTATAAATCTATAGGAAGAATATTGATAAATGTTAAAAAATTCTGTGTAGAAAGAAAAATTATATTATTTAAAGCTCTTATATTGTCAGTGATACATTTTGGATTAGAAATATAGAATAAAAACAATATAACAAATGGTAAGCATGCTATAGAAAATATTTACAGTTTTCTAAAATATATAAATGCAAATCCTTGGATTTAAACATTACATGGGAAAATATAAAGCAAGAAGTAAAATACTTAAATATCAACATCCACAGAGAAAGATGTACACTCAATGATACAATGGTCATGAAGCCACCAGAAGTTCATGGACAGATTCACCCTCAGTCATACACACCTATGGTGCACAAGTTTGCTGGGTAGATATCATTTCTTTTTAGAAATTACCATTTGTGCAAATTTGAGGTGAATAGAAGGTCTAACATGATTAATTATACTAATGATTTAATCAGATCAGGATACAAGAAACAGTATAGTTTATAGAAAGATTAGACATTTTATTAATAATATAGGAATACACAGAGTTAGAGATAACAAACCTTGGCTGTTGTTGCCTTATGTGCCCTCTTTGCATAAGACATTTTATAGAATTATCTCTACAGAGTTTTATTTGAGCTTTCACACACCTTTCTCTCAACTAATAGGCTTATTAACAATATTAAAGACACCATAACTTTTGATCAGATCCCACAGGCAGTGTATAACATTACATGCCTTCACAATGGATGCAAAACCTCATACTAGAGTGAAGCCAGAGCCTCCATAATACTAGGTTGTCACAGCATAAGTATAGGTATAATAAGTCACATGCTAACCCAGAATGGACTTCAACTTTTGCACATCAAAAAGTATCTGACATAAGTTTGAACCCATCTCTAAAAAATTGATTTGTACTGGGAGGCACAATGTTAAACATAAGATAAAGGAAGCTTACTTTATAGTAGAAGACTCCTTTGCCATTAATTGCAAAGAATCATGTTTTGCTATATTCAAAATATGGGTGAATTGATTCATTTGCATAAAGTTTGCATATTGTGCATATATAATGATTCTAATGAGTGAGTCATAACAGGCTATGATTATGAGAAATACACTTTCTTGAAAGCACTTAGCCATTATAATTTGTTGACAACAATTAATTTGTTAACTTATACAGCTTTACGTTATGTGTGTTAGCACAATTTTATTAATACTATTGATAATAAATTAAAAGTAGACATTTTATCTATAGATAAAAATAAATTTATAAATATAGTGAAATCTATATTATAGGGAATACTAATTTCATGTCTATTATATTATTATTATCCTGTCTGTCACTTTAGCTTGACTATATATATATATGTATATATTTATTATATTTAGAGTATCTGTCTGTAAATGGTTGTATATTTCAAACTGTGGAAGATACAAATAAATTAAATTAAATAATAATAATAATAATAATAATAATAATTATTATTATTATTATTATCATCATCATCATTATTAATGTTGTTGTTAGTATTATTATTTGATGCTATGCTTATAATATAGGAGGCACACTATGTGCTTTATGCAGTAAGCTTTTATTTGGCAAACAGTCAAGAATTAGATGTATTGAATGTAATAAGTTTCATGAATCATGTGTAAAATCTAATGGGACAAAACTGTATAAAAATTAAGTAGAAATATGCAGTCTTATATTTGTGACAAGTGTGATCATAATTCAAGTATTGGTAACAAAGTGGAAGTCAATGAAAGCAAAATGGAAAATATTGGGTCACAATTAAATGTTTTGACAAAAATTGGAAATTCTTGATGGATAAAATTTATTGGAAAGTGGACATAATGGCATTTGTAAATTAATAGAAATTAATGGCATATCTAAGGAAGATTTAGTAACTGTAAGCAATCATAATTTTGATAAAGGAAAAGAAAATCTAACTAAAATGGATAATAATTGTTTTTCTTGTAAAGAAACTAGTTTTTCTTGAATAGAATTTTAAATATTGGTACAGACTTGTCAAGTGAAATTTAATTATTAAAAGAAGAAAATATTCTGATGAAAAATATGTTATTAAATATATCTGTTAATAATTTGGATACAAATCAAAATAATGATTATAGAAACATAATTGCTGATCGGAATTTTATTGTTTTAAATTAAGGTATTGAAGTTGAAGAATTTGTTATTGTTGATTCAGACTTTTGCCCACTATTTAAGATAAATAGGAATTCTAGTGAAAGAATAGATAAATTACAAAAACAATCATATATGATTAGTATCACTAATGCTAAATCTAATTTTAAATTGAAAGAACAAAAGAATAAGGTAATTAAAATGAAAGTTGGTCAGTCATACAAGAAAATAAATAAAATGTTACATGATCATGATTTTTAAACCTACATGCTCCATTGGATTTAATGAATCATTGCAGATTGCTAATCAAGATAAAATATCTAAAAAGCCATATGCTTTTTGTTTGAAAGATTGTGCAGATAAAGAAAAGGAAAGCTATAAAACTGTGTTGTTGTTTTTTTTTAAGTGTCATAGCATCGGCCGGGACGTGAACCCGCAACCCGGGCAACTACCTGCAAGTGCAAGGCAGTCGCACTGATTTCTCCTATTATAGATAATCAAGTTAATTCTATATTGAAAGCTGTTAAGATAATGATTTTTTTTCAGACTACAATGTATAATCATACTTCTGCTGAAGATGTGATTATATATTTAAATAGTGTGTATTATAAACTGAACACTAGGTCTGAAAAATATTTTTCATTTTATTTATCTATAAAAGAATGGATCTGATAAAGTTAATGCTAGTGATATTTGACCTGTGGGTGCTTGATATTGCATTTCTATGGTAATTTAAAATATTTACGAAATCTTAATGCTGATGTACTTAATAGTGCGCAGGATGATACATATTAAATGTTAATAAGACTGTTAAAGAAGAGAATGAAAATTCTATATAAACTGATAGTGTTGATGAAAGTAGCATTACAGTGCAAGATATTGAAGTGATGTCTAATCTAAAATAATAAGGGAATATCTCAGGGAATTAATTTATTGTATGGGTTAATTTTAAACCTATACTTTACAACAACTACTAATTACTATCATGAAAGTAATGATATAAATTAAGCATTATTCTAATAAAATAATGGTAGTTAGATAATGAAAGAAATAGAGTGCATTTTGATTTCAATTTATCATCTTTAAATGATAACTGAGTAATAAAATTTCCAGAGAATCATTAATTAGTCAAACATTTCCTATTGTGTTTGGATCAAGAAAACAACATTATCAGGTGTCAAAATGTTCATCATTAAATTATGGAATAGGGCAACCATATTATACTGGATATGTAAGTGTGTGTGTATGTGTGGAAACATAGAACATGAATGCATTCCAAAGAAGAACTCTGAACAAAGCTTTTAAATAAATAAAACATTTATTACAAGATAACTAAATAAACATTTGATTTTCTAATTTGCACGTATACATGTTTTGGATAATTCCAACATCAATGACTGAATAGTCTACATGGGAACAAATAACATTAAAATAACCTTTCTGGTATTTTATTTCAACATATGCCAGCTATCAGTCTATTCTGATAAGCTTATGAAAAGAAACATTATAATACTAGCACTAAAATAATAAAATATGAAACTAAACTTCTTGATATTTTACTTATAAAATATACACACGCTATCAGTCAATTCTGATAAGCCTATGAAAAGAAACATTACAAACACTACACTAAGATAACTAAGTATAAAATTAAATGTCTTGGTATTTTACTTCAAATACACACACATTACCAGTCAATTCTCATATGCTTATGTAAAAAAAAAACTTTATTTAAACACCACACCAGAATAATTAAACATAAAATTATTTTTGCATTTTATTTTTAATATACTCAAGCTATCAATCAATTCTGATATGCTTTTGAAAAAGAAAACTCTATCAAACACTGGCACTAAAATAGTAAAATGTGAAACTAAAATTTTTGGCATTTTTACATGAAAATAATATGAGAGGGGTTTAAATCTATGAGTAAGAGGGAAAGCTATCTTTGATAAATCAAATGAATAATTCTATTAAGTGCTTTCTTTTCTTTTGCTTGCTCATTCAAAATGAGGATGAAACATTCTGAGAGTTGATGGTATAAAACCTAAATAATTAATATGATATGATTTGAAACGATGATTAAAGAGTTACACATCAATGATGGATTTTCTCCATACCTTGCAAATTAATAATATTTTATGCATGCATCTGAATTATGCTAGCTGTTATAAAATAATTAACATAGCTAAATCCAATCATATTACTTATGAAGCCAAGAAATAAAATGTCATACTACATTACCAACAAAGCTTTAACACTAATTCTACTTCAGGCATTCTGTGAGAAAAATCAATTATACCTTCGTTTTATTTTCTTATTAGTAAACTCTCTTACACTTGGGTATGAACAAATGATGGGAAAATATTCCACATAAATATATGAGGGATAAGAAGACTTTCTTAACTCTCATCCTTTAAAAAACAAAACAGTGAACTCTCTTACACTTGGGTATGAACAAATGATGGGAAAATATTCCACATAAATATATGAGGGATAAGAAGACTTTCTTAACTTTAACCCTTTAAATAACAAAACAGTGCCTCCCTGGCCTAATCCTGGGGCTTAAATGCTGGTGTGGATATCATCTCATCATCAAAAATGAGAAATATCCTACTTTTTTTTACATATAATTATCATCAAATATGCAATTGCTTAATCTGGAAAATATAATCCACTCCTGACAAATATTTCAACAAACTAAGGGAGAGCTCTCTCAATCCCTGACAGTACAATATATAATCCACTCATGACAAGATTCAAATAAATTAAGAGAGAGTTCTCTCAATACCTGACAATATAATGTATAACATGAACAATTTCATTCTGCATAGCCACTAAATACATTTCAATCTAAGCATAAAAATATAATAAATTCACTCTTAAATAAATACTTAGTCCTTCCACTTCTTTTTGGCACATCCCATCATCCAAAACCAATGGAAATTAAGTCATTTCTACTTTCAATTCAACAATTATATAACTGGATTAGATAACAGACAGGTATATGAGTACAATAATGCATAAAATAATTTCAAATCACATTAAATAAGCAAATACTGTAACACCATTAATTAATAAGTTACAAAAAAAGAATGCAAAATGAATCTCTCATTTCTGATGAAGTATAAAACATTGAAATATAATAATTATTGCTAAATAATCTTCATTATTTTTAGTGAAGCAAAGACAAAATAACTCTTTAGTGTATTTGATATTACCCCATAAATTGAAATAAAAGGTCTGATTTGTGACAAACAACAAATCTTTAAATTTGGAGCAAAATAATTATTGAGAAGCAAACCTCATAACTTCTTAAAAACTCAAGGATAAAATAATAAATTTTATGTAATTACACTTTCTCAAAAATGAGCTGTTAGTTTTTTAATAGCAAACAGATAAGTATTTCTATCACCACATAAGCTCATATAGAAATACATGTACACAATAAAAACTATATTAAAATAATAATTAATTACCCAGTATAATATTTCTCCATATTATACTTTTCCGAGACATTCTTGAAGAGAGAAATAATAATTAAATAATAATAAAAATATAAGACAAATAATTGATCTATCTATCTATTGAATGCTAACAAAAATAATAATCATTAAAGCTTTTTTAGCTGGAAAATAAAAGTTCATTTACAGTCCATAGATCACACTTGGTCACATACAAAAATGATGCTCATTTGCATAACAATAAATATGGATAAACACACAACAATTTCCTACAGAGAGATAAATAATATTAATTACATCCAATTAGGGAGCATTTCAGAGATGTTAATGACAGTTAATGCAACTGCTGGAAATATCACATATGAAACTTTTCATGATGGCAAATAAATATGTGTTGCAGCATAAGTTGAGCAATAATTTATTATTTAATTCATTACATTTGTTAAAGCATTTATTCTAAATTCTCAAAAGTTATTCATTAAGCAATAACTACTTAGTTCATAAAATCCATTTAAATCTATTTAAGTTTATTGATAATATACTTTAACAATAAAAAATAAAATGTAAATGAGGAGCAATAACAAAATGCAAATATCAACATCTAGTTTCTATGCTCTTCCACTGATTCAGTTATAAGTGCATTCAGAGATAAGTTAATAATTTATTAATTGTGTCACACATTCCATTTTTTATTTCTAGAGATGCAAATGGTTAGGTATAAATTTTTATCAATAATAATAATAAAGCAATTTATAATATACATCTTTCCATTTAAACTTTATTTCTTTATAGCTAGTAAAAATTATCAACAAAGAGTCTTTGAAGTGTTTTATGAAGAAGTTCAGCATAAATTTTCCAGAATAACAGTAACATTTACATATTCCAGTTATTTATTTAATGTTAGAGATTAAATTTAGGCAAATTAAACTTATAATGTAGACACACATTTCAATTGCTTCTTTAATATTAGTAATAAAATTTAGGCAAAGTAGATTTGACATATAAGCATTCATTTCAATTATTTCTTTACTATTAGAAATTAAAGTTAGGTAAAGCAAATTTGAATCATAAACACACATATGCATTCCAAATGATGATTTTAAATTTAAATTAGTCAATTAGAAGTATAGAGAAGATGCACCTTGTTTCCAAAGTTGTTTACTTCTGCATTTCTATTTTTATTTTTCTCAGTAGAATTTCTGAGCTGTTTTCATCCAGAAAATTAATAGAAGTTTTTACTTTTAAGCTTGAACTATGGAAGAACCAATTTGTCAAGACAAAATTGTACTAATAAAAACCCTTTATGGAGAGAGAATTATTGTAATTAGAAAAGCCAACTTTTTTTGTAAAACTACCCTCTTTTATATCAAATTATTATTCAAGCATTTCTTTCTTCCACCAATCCAAGGTCATTCAAAAGTTCAATTCTAGAACAAAGGTTACTCCTCCCATTGTACTGATATAATTAGTTACAAATATGCAAGAACTTATCTCTTGAAGAAGAAAGAAAGAAAAAAATCATTTTGTCTTTAAAATATATATATTAAATTGAACCAAGAATAAAATATTTTACACTTGTAAAGCAATAAAAAATAACTATTTTAACAAATAAAATAATTGATAGTGTATTTGTCTGTTTGATAATCCACTGGTATGCTGATCTATTAATTCATTTAATATAGTGTTTAAACTGGTTATCCAAGCTATTAATTAGGAAATAAAATATTTTGCTGTGAACATGATATTTGGTAATTTAATGAAATACATGAATGGAAAATGAAGTTGAAAGATGGCACAAGCATACATGCACATCCATAAATGCTGTACTACAGGTAGTAAACCAATCTGATCAAAATGAAAGTTTCTATGACTGTGGACCAAATATACTGCAGTATTTACATTATGGATTGAAATATTAAAAACAAATGATCTAGAAAATCACCAAAACAAATACTAATCACTGTTTTGCAGACAAATAAAACAAAATTTGGTCAACCTAAACTAAACTGACAATTTCTGTGACAAGCCACCCCCTTTTTATCATTAATTACTCACTAAAGAAAAATATTAAATAGCTCAAAACTTTCAAGTTATATCTTCAAGTGCTTTTACACATTGTTTTAAGTCATTAATAAAACAAAATTAAGATTTCAGGTTATTTCATTTTTTTAGTTAGATGCAATCAGCTGTTACTGATACAGTGCTCTTTAATCACAATTGGCTTCTAAAGTTTATCCAGAAGGTTACAATATATATATATATATATATAAATTTAATGGTATATATATATATATATATAATAAATTTAATGGTAACAAACTATTATTATTATTTTTATTATAATTACAATTTCGTTTTAATTAACAGACATTTTATTTATATTATGTATATATGGTTGACCTGGGTGTGAGAACAAAATTGGCAAGCAATGGCTTTGAATATGCCATCATCAGATTTCTATTGTATAGATGGCTGAAGAGTTGGAAAGTGCAGAATATTGAAGACTGTCTATTAAAGTTTAAAGGTTTTCTATCTTATTATATATCAAACATTGATTTTATATGGGTGTGGAGATGATCCAGACCGACTGGTGGATGCTGGTTCAGCACAAAAGATATATATTGGAGATTATTTATCTTTTTCACATATATGTGGTCATGTGTATCAGTTATATAAGATAGATTAAATGACAAGATCTAGCTTAAATATATATATATATATATCACATGACAAGATCTAGCTTAAATATATATATATATATATCACATGGAGAGTGTTGCCTGTCTTAAATATATACTATACTTGTATTTAAATATTGTTAAATTGTTATAAATAGCCTCTGTTCTCTATAGTGAGACATTATTATATAAATATAGATCAAGTTGCAATAATGAGATAACTTTTTTTTCTTTTGCATTACAGATAAACAATCACCTAATTTCATTGGATCAAAAAATTGATGACTGTACAGTGAGTATCACATTCATTTGAACCAGTTGCAAATAAATAGAAGGGTATGACATCAGAAGATAAATATTCAAATCCATCCTATAAATATTCCTTATTATAGAGATGGTACCCTAGATTCTGTCATAAAAGCAGATCTATTATTAAAAAAAAATTTTTATAGTGATCCCAGATAGAGTTTGGTCAGGAAATATGGCAAGTATTAGTGATAGATTTAAATGAAGATCCAGTCTGATCATCATTACCCGTTAGGACATTCAAACTAAATGTATTTGCTTTAGCTATCATATCATCTATAAATCCTAGCTGGTGGAATCTTGTACATTACAGCAAATGTACAGTGGCGATTGGTGGGGGGGGGGGTTTCACACACACACGGATCTACTACAATTTATTTAATAATTATAAATAAAAAGAATAATCAATTAGAAAAGGAATACTTCTGATTTTGGAAGCTACCTTCACAATATCTAGAAAATTCATAAAAAATTTTGTTGTTTTATAGATTGATCGCTAATTTATATTGATGAAAAGTAAAAATAAAGAATAAAAAAAATAGTTGGGATTCTTTTCTGTTTTGTGTAAGCTATTAATCTCTAAATTTACCTCTGATGTGATTTTATCTTTCAAACTGTCATTCTATGTGTTCTTTGAGATTTAAATGAATGACAGTTTAAGTAATATCCACCTAAATGAACTATTTTTTTATATCAGCTGATAAATAAATGTCAAAAAAATTCTTTCAATATTTGTTATTAACTTTGGAAATAATTAAATAATTTAATTGCCATTTATGATTAAAATAAGAACAATCAGATGATATTTTACTTATAAATGTTTTTCAGCATATATGTATTTTTATTATCTGAAAACTATTTACGTTATCCGGAGAAATTTATTACTAATAAAATATAATCACCCAAAAAAAGAAAAAAAAGAAAAAAACCCATTGATGCAATAAAATCACAAATAAAAATACATAAAAAATTATCTAAGGTAATAAATAGAATATTGGTAAGCTTGATTTATTATGAATAGTAACAAAAATTAAATTATAATATGCATATATAGTTTTACTTCTTCCATTTAATTTATATCTAAATTAATTTAATGAATTTCTTTATTATTGAATTTAAAATAAATATTATATAAACAGTATTTCTGCAGCATCACATATATTCTGTTGGCTTTTCACGCTGTTCAAAAGCAGATTCTTTACTCTAATAATGGAATCAGTTAACTTCTTTGCTTATCAACCGGTTTTCCAAACATTAATGAATTAGAATTAGATTCTCTGATGATAATACTAAGTAGGAAACATTCAATCTAATTAAAGTACAGCAACATATTTATTTTAGCAGTAGTCACTATTCACTTACTCCTTTTCTCAACTTAAACCTCTTGTGATCAATTATTACAAAATCTAGATCCAAATCTAAATAAAGATTATGTGTAGTGTGACATATTCTAACATTCCCAAATGGTATATGTGAACTACCCTGAATGACATTGTATCAGCAATATAAAAAGCGAAACTATCAGATACCGATCAATGTAAGACAACCCCAAGACACGAACTAGCAAAACTAATTGATCTAGATGTAGATATTAAATGTCTTAACTCTGCTAACAAGAGCCAAGCTTTTTTTAAAAGAAGATGGCTTGGGTAAACATATGAAATTGGTATTAATTAATACCAAATCTCTCTCCAACAAATCTTATTTAGAAAACTGGTGAATCTATAAGAGGTCTTTAATACTCACAATATTATAAAATAATTATCACTTAATCTGCCTTAAGAGATAAATTGAATCTAATTCCACTGAACTATATAATGATTAAATCTTAATAATAACCAAGGACATGTAAATAAAAAAAAATACATATATACAAGAGAGTGAATTACATAATATATATATATATATATATATAAGTTAAACTTATTTATATGATACACTTCGTTTCTAAACTATTGCACTGACAGTCTAATTTTAAGAAAATAGTGAGTTAATTGCACATTATAAGACAATTCCTATTTACCCAGTCCTAAAATTGAGTTTTTGTTTTTTTAATGAAGTCATATGCACATGATGAGCATTGTATGTCATAAGCTTATGCATTCATTTGGCCACCTTTCAAATCATTTAACTGGAATGGGATTATGCTGTAAACAGTAATCGAATATTATGTGTGATTTATTATTTTTAAAAGTCCACAGTCAACATTGGCATAATTCTCTATTTCACTGATGGTTCTTCATCATTTGGGCAGTGGGTGTGGGGTTATGCTCCTGCAGCTGTAGAGAAGCCATGGAAAAAGCATTTCCTGGCAGGAATCACAGTTGATCTAGTCAGAAAACATGGTGAAGCTTTTTGAAACAAGGTAAAGGAATGTACTTTGAAAACACTGTTTCTTTTTATCTTATTCCAAATACCCCCTCCTTCTTTCACTTGGCATTTTTTCATTAAAAATTTTACACTTTAGTTCTAATTTTAAAAGCATTTATAATAATCAACAATAAAATATTTTCTTTTGCTATTTTGGCTCCAGGTCTTATCTTCTTGTCTGGATTTTATCAAATTATTGATAAATTTTTATGTGCCATTATCTCATTCAATTTTATAAAATTTCTTACATTCTTTATTTAAATTATTTTTTTACAGTGAAGTATGTCTTATTTTTCCTCATACTACCATTAGCATACCAAAAGTGTTTTCGATATGTTATTTATTAATTCAATAAATTTTATGTACAAACATAATAAAAATAGATATAAATAAAAATATCTACTATTCTGTTATGAGGTAGAATTTTTTGTGTCATCATTATATATTGTTCTATGTAATAAAGTAAAAGAGATCTTCGGATTGAAAACCTCTTTCTTTCAATATTGGAAAATAACATTATATTCAGAATTGATTTCATCAAGACATGAGTTAGTAAAATTTTTAATTTAAAATCTCTAAACTGATTTTATGATACTTTGCAACTGAAATTCAAAGCTTTAGCTAAAAATAATATATATATATTAAAAAACTAATTAGGTGTTACAATGATATTAGATATATCAAATAGGTGGATTTAAAAGTCAATGGAAATAGTTCATTTGATAAAAGAAATTATAGCTAGAGATAAATATATATTAATGACTTAAATGCAGGAGCTGATGAAAAAAAAATCATATAGTGAGGATTTATGTCCATAACTGCATTAGACAGATATAATTGAAAAAATAACTGGAGATTTAGATGTAAAGTATATAAATAATCATAAGCACATTTAAAATGATTTCAGATAATAATTATACTGAGCATGCCCAAATTTGGATTAATAAATATCTGATGTCATAGTAACATCTTTACTTTTATTGTTTAAATAAATAACAGTAACATATAATATTTAGATATTACAGTCTAATTAACAGATATATTTATTAAACCAAGTTTTTAGTGGATTTTTTATGATTAATATTGCAACTCTGAATCAACTTTATCCAAGAAAGATTGGAATAATTGAAAGAAATATTTAGTTTTAGTAATCATTAATATGTTATCAAGATGAAAGTTTATAAATTGCTTTCATTGAAATATTGTATAGTGTTATTTAAAGCCATAAATATTTATTGTTAATATATTTAAAATAGGCTTAGTATGAATAGTCAGTATTACAAACATAACCACAAAAAAATAATGAAATTAGTGATTCATTAAGTTGAGAAGTAACTGATTTTTTCTTCTTATCTGCTAGCCAACTTATATAATAATACTTATATTATCTGATATAGAAATAATAATTCAGTATCATTAATGCTGTTTAAATAGATTTTATCTGAATTCAACAAAGTAAGGACTATATTTTGAGGTCAATGATCTTCATGTGACAAAAGAGTATTATTTTGGATAATGAAATAAATTGATTTGGAGACAATGTTTGGTTGAAAGTTATGAAGTTCTGAAGTAGATAATAAAGAGAAGTCTACTGTAGCAACTAACACATAGTGAGGTGAATGTATTATGTCTGTCACTGATAAAATTAATAAAATCATTAAAATTAGTATTTTTTTTATATATGGAATATCCAACATTGTGTGGTTAAATGATGTACTTGCGATTAGTTACTTTAAATGGTGTTCAAATCTAACACCTTAAGACATTATAATGCAATTCAATTTGCCAATTTATTTTGTTTTATTCTACTGAAAACATCATATATTAATGAGAATTTTATGTCCTATGTTGAGAAATTATGCAATTTTTGTGACACTTTTTATAAGTATCTTTAGTAATGTCAGATGGAAAATGCATAAAATAGCTATGACTTATAAACTTGCATTGTTTATCAAGTAGAAAATTTTCTTTGGTAATTCAGCAATCCATGCTGTTGCTTAATAAAACATTTTATTTCTGCATTGAATTTAGTTGTAAGTTTTGCTGCAGATTTTGTTTTCTTCTTTTTCATATGTCAAAGCACTGGCCTGGAAGCGAACCCATGACAACCATCTGCAAACAACTACTTGCTTGAAAGGTGGCCGTGCTGACCTTTTGGATACCAATGCTTGACAGATTTTATTGTTTTTATCAGCTAATTTATTCATAATTCAACAAGACAGTAGATAATTTTGATTAATTATTGCAGTCACAATTAGATAGAAGAAATGATATCAAAATACTAATAAATTTTATGCTTTTTGCGATCTGAATCAACATTAATCAGTTCAGTCAAATCCATCATTATACAGTTTCTTAATTTTATTATTTATTGATTAGTATAATCATCTTTGAAAATTATTAACAACAAGACTTGTTATATGAATTTAAATTAAATAATAATATTAACATTGGATAACAAAATTTTATTATATCATATTACCTGTGATAGGATAAAAAATTTTGCATACTTTTAAGTGGGATCATATGAAGTAATAGAAAATTTGGAGTAAAATGAAATGCAATTAAACTAATTCAATTTAGATAGTAAAAAAGTTTGATTTTTTTAAACTTTTGTGCAATTGCAATGTAATAGATAAAATGACAAAGAAATAAAAATAATAAATATATTGGTTAAATTTATATTTAATCAAAGTACAAATGTTAGTTGTAATAAATGTTTTTTCTGGGGTATAGACTTATACAAGGAAGATACTTAGTTAATTAAAAAAGATAAGGGAATAGATTTGAGGTTTTATAAATTTTAAATTTGAAGAATATATGTTGAATAGATAAATTTAGTAATATAAAATATTGAAAACAATAGATGAAAAGAGATTCATGCATAAGTAGTGAAGAAATTCACAAAAGAAAAATGTTTTGAATATTTTTATAAATAAATTATAAACGTTTTGGAATGCTTTTATGGAAGATGATTTTTAAAAAGTTAATAATAAAAATTGATAAATATATAAAAGTGAAAATTAAAAATTTATAAAAAAAAAAAAAAAGGTAACTTATTTTCTCAAACCAAAGCTTTGTAATTTGTAAATTAAATTAGTGGTTAACAAAATTTCATTTGTCAATTAATTCTATAGAGAAAACATCTATCATAATAAAATGTGATGATATTAACATAATATATTTCATAACATAGAGCTAAAATTATGTTGATAAATATATGTATAATTGGTACGTGCATGTGTGTATCTGAAAAGTAGTATGGAGTTCAAAAGAGTAAAAGAATTAGAACATATTTGGAATAATAAGAACTAAATATTTTAAGGGGAAAAAAGATTTTATTTTTTCCCATTAATTTTGAAAGAGTATTTATTATAGGGAATTTTATTAAATAATTCGAAGAATAATTTATAAACTGTATGGATAAATGGTTCTAAGATATTTGTTTGAATAAGAAAAATTAATACTAGGATGGAAAGATTTATGTAATCAGCTTTGCTATTATGGCAGATTTGAGATAGAAATAAATTTTTAATAAAATTTTATGCAGAAATATTAAAATTTCTAGAATATTCGGTGTATAAAGAAATAATTTTAAGTCTGAAGCAATGAATTTAAAAGTGGAGATGACAGAATATTAAAAGAATCAGATGACCAGAATTTATGGCGATTGTAATGTTTTAAAGACTGTGTGAAATTATTATTTGATGATAGAAAAATGACAAAGATATAAGAATAATATTTGCAATGACTAAGAAGTTATCTTGTATTTCTACAAAGTTAAATTAAAACATCTATTTGTTAAATGTTTTCTTTAAAGGGAATGTATTTATTAAGGAAGTTATGAAATGAAATATTGGAAAATCAATTAGTGTTGTGTATATAAACTTTTTTTTTACCCAAGACATATTGAAGTAATTTTCAAAAAGGCACTCATGGTAGCTTTCTTTTATTGAAAATAATTTATTTTGGTATCTTATATTTGGAGTTACATTCTAAAATAATAAAATTTATTACATAATTAATCTATAATAAAAGTTATACTATAACGATCTATAGAGAATACAAATAGAAATAGAAGAAAGAAGTTAACTTATAAAAGAGAAAATTGGCACTGAGTTTTTGAAAAGAAGATCAGAAAAGTTTGGAATTTTTAATGGAATGATCTTTGGAGGGTAACTAATACTGATTGTAATTATATTCCAGATCTTTTTGACAATTGGTAAATCTTAATGAGTCACTAGAAGTATAAAATTTCTTTATAAATTCTTTTTGCCTATTAAGTAAATTTTGTCAATATTTTCTACATATTAAGGAATCAAATAAATTTCATTGCATTTTAAAAACTTTTGATATGTCATGCATGTAATTCCTGAAAATTTAGTCAAGGGTATTATAAGTTATACTGCAACTATTAGATTTTTTTGGCTACAATATTAATATATAAAAGAGAACTATAGATCTTGTCTATACTCAGAATCTTTCAGAAAGTAAATTTCTCAATAATTTTAACATTTGATCTATGTTATCAATGAAAACTACATGTAATTTAATCTCTTTTTCCAATTCTTTTTTTTTCTCCATCTTTGGATTTTTTCATATTCTTTTCAAAATGTATTCCTGATTTTTATGAAATGTTAATTTATTTTATAGATTTTTATAAAACTTAATAAATTTTTGTCTAACAAAAAGAAAAAATTATTAATGTGTTATATAAATGGTCTAATGAATATCTCAACTATTTTAATAAATCAATATTTTGTTTAATTTTTATTATCTTTTAACATTTTATTTTTATATTTAATATAGACATATTTCAACAGTATGTGTCAAGATTATCCTTTTTTTGTATAAGCAATTCTGTTTTCAATATTTCTCTTTTGTATTGTAATTGTATAAGTTATTTCTACAAAATAAATTATTAATGGATAAGTTTATAAAATTCTTCTATACTATTTTTTCTTAATACATCTTGCAATTTTGTTTCATTTTTATTCTGTTATAAATTTGCTAGTTATAATTTATAGAAATATAGGACATTTAAAGAATTGATTATATTTTAGGTTAGTTTTTTTTAATAAAAATTTATTATGAAGTAAATATTTATTTATTAATTGTTATTTGTAATTAATGAGTAAAATTGTATTTTAACATAAATATAAACGACAATTTATAAAAATTATTTAATTCAATTTTTAACAATAAAAGAAAACATTAGATATATTTTTTTAAAAATTAGTTATTGTTAAAGTTAAAAACGCTTTAATTTTCTGACATGAATTGAATTTTTTTGGCTTCTAAGAGTCTGAACAATTTTTTTAGAAAATATTGAATAAAACAGTATCCTGCAAAGAAAAACATTCTTTTAGTGTGCCATAAAATAAAAACTTTTTAGGAGGAAGTAAGAAACTATAAATCCTTTTTCATTTTTTTTTTTTAACAACATATAAAAATAAAGTTTGTTTTGTTCTGTTACAAACAGGATATTCTTGTTAGAGAAATGAAACCAGGGGGTGTAAAAGTCATATAAAATACTTTATCGAATAACTCTTTAGTATATACACACTAATTTTAATTATTCCACAGTTGTTTCTATTTTAGAGTTATTCAAAATTAACAATTCATACTTTTATACTTGAAAAAATTCACTAGCTGGTATAAATGTAAATAGCATTATTTATAATATAGGTTCGATAACATTTAAAAAAATATTATTGCTAATTAATTTATACCAAGGAATTCAATCGATGGGAGTAAATAATCGAATCGATAGTATAAGTAAAGAAAGGCTTACAGTTAATGATTTAAAATCAGTCAAATTAATGTCTTCATTTCTCTTAATTGTTTAATTTTATATGATACAATAATATATTTTATTACATTGTACAGTGATGTTTTAGAGTGAGTTGATAATCTAAAGGAAAAAAAATAAGAAAATGACATTCAGCCCACGATTGTGATCTCTGTTAAAGAAGCAGGATCTATACTTAGATAACAAATAGATGAAATATTTATTAGATAATAATATCTGCAAACATTGTCACAAATAAGAATTACTAATCAAACAACATTGCAGTGAAAATAGCCTAAATGTATTGTGCAAAGAAAACTATCTCATATTCAGTATAAGCTATTTGATACTTGATGAATAGATCCGTTACCTAATTATGTGATAATTTTAGCAGTTATTTAAAATGTTTTATCAGTTAATATTTTTTACTAATAGATTATCAAAGTTAGCATAATATATTGAATAAGTAGAATGTAATGGAAAAAGTTTGATAAAAAAATTATTTCTTCATCTGAAATTTTAATCCAAGTGGATGAAATTAAGTTTTTATACCAAATTATAAGACAAACAAAAACGTAAATTTCGAATATATAAATTTCATATAGGATTTTTTTTTTCGGATACATAATAAATTTAATAAGTAATATATATATATTGAAAATTATATCTCATCTTTCATTTACAAAATTGAGTTTCATCATTTTGTTAGTTTCTTGTATGAGAAAGAACGAGTAAAAACACATAGTATTAAATTGTTTGTGAAGATAATTATGATTTTGTTTTGATTATATATGATATTAGAATATTATTTGCTTTATTATTAATAATATATTTGTATTTTTATGTTATGTAATTTAAAAATTAATATCAGAAGAATGCCTTAATTATTTTGTTTACAAATATGGTACACATAATGAAAGTATTAATTTATAAACATAGTCGTCTTTCTTCTACCCAAATACGAGATAATTAAAACAATAAAATATTGCAACCAAATGTGATATTTGTTAATCTGTAATTTTATGAGTATTTTTATTTATCATTTTAATTTTTTGCTTTTTATAAGTGTATATATATATATGTGTGTGTGTGTGTGTGTGTATTAAACTCTTTGCATGATGGTAAATTGAGTAATTAAATAGTATATTCTATGCTCAAATAATATACTTAATCATCTTTTGTAGCAACATAATATTGTTTTCCACTTTCTTATCAAAATGTATTTCAGTATTTCAATTGTGATTGTGATTTGTTTGATGTTGACACTATTTTACAATCATATGGTATTTAGGATACATATTGCATAAAGGCTGGAGATTATGATACCTAAAGGTTCAGCAAATATAAAATTATATAAATAATAATTCATAGCAGTGATGATGACAACCATATAACTATTTAGATCTGATTTTTTAACACTTTTATTCTGGCATAAAAATCAAACAGGTCATAATCATAATATATAATGTTAAATCAAAGTCAAACTATCATTTTTGTGTGTGTATTATATCTTTAGCTTATCTTAATGGTTGATGGTTTTGTTGAAATATGTGCATGATGATAAAAAATGAATTGAAATATTTTACACTATCATAATTGTTCGTGATACAGTTAAAAATGATAAACATAATTAGAAAATCTGAAATGTTATGGTTTGCATATGATACATACATGCACATGTCAAGGGAAGTGTTGATCATTTGTAAACTTGTGCTTGTAAAAATAACTGTCTGGGTTTAAGTCTGTATAACAATTTGGGTTTGAAATAAAAGATTTACTTTTATTTTTAATGAATCCTAGGATAAAAAAAAAAACTATTAGTAGACAATAGAGTAAAAAAATGGTTTAACCCTGAAAGCTAGTAATGACAATTGATGGTTTCCATAACAACATACAGAAATAAACCAAACATTAATCAGTTTACATCATAACAAATTCATGAAAAATTAAAATTTAATATATATAAAAGTCTTTTATAAATTAACAAGTAAAATAAATCTATATTTAAAGATTTGTGTAGATTACAATATATCTATATAAACTGAAAGAGATAAATAAATAAAATGTTGATTAAAAAAAATAAGCAGACCACAGACAGTCTCTCTCCATAAAACTATAAAATGGTTAAATAAAATTAATTATAATTTTTGTTAAAGCTTCATATTTTATAAATGTGATTTAATGTCCAAACAAAATTACTTAAAATGATGTATACTACCAACTGTTGCAATTTTGGGGTCTCATAATTTTTAAGTAAAAGTTATTTATTATTAAAGATTTTTGGTTTTTTAAATGTCAAATTATTTAAATCAATCATTTAATTTTACTAAAAAATAACATTATTAATGAAAAAAAAAATGTTTTGGACTAAACCATTAGGGTTTTATTATAAATTGTCATTAATCTTTAAAAAATCTTCATTTTTGTAAATGTTTTCTATTGATATTAATACACTTGTGGAATTGTTTTACCTTTGCCTCCAAACCAAAGATACAATTTGTTTCCCATCGTTTTAACGACTATTTGATATGAGAAACATTAGTCTTTATAATCGTGAATGATAAAAAGGATAAAATATTCAGCACAGTATATTTTGATAGTATTTTCCAAAGTGGAAATGAATGAAATCCATTATACTGTTTTTTTCATATAAATTATAATAAATAATAAAAAATCATATATATATATATTAAAAAAATAATATTAATAAAATAGCTATGAGTAATATTTATAATGCTTTAAATAATTATGTATATATTGTAACGGAATAGCGTTACATGGTATTCAAACCCAGGCGTATGGGGGTATATTTAACTATAATCAATGGACGAAATAACTGACAGGGACAAAACTTTTATAAAAGCGGTCTTGCTTTAATAATAAGCGAAGAACAGCCGTTTTCTAAAAGCCGATCGCAGCTATATAAGAGGACCTGTCAGATTTATTGAAAAAAAGAGTAAAAATTGTTGTTATTTTATTATTTTGTGTGTGTGCGCTAAGAATAAATCTATAATCCGTCGTTGTAGTTTTTTTTTTATTCATTTTTGATTAATTAAAGAAGAATGATTGAACGCAAATTTAACTTTTATCAAATAATTTAAATTAATTAGCAATATGTTCTGAAATTCCGAGCAATCTAAGATTAATTTGTACAAACGTAATTAGTAAATGTAAAAGTAGAAATTGAAACAATAGGCAGGATATGTGCTGGTACGCTGAGATAAAACAAGCCAAAATTAGAAACAGAGGTGTGAGAAAGTGTACACCGCTATTGTACGACTCAGATTTCTGTCCCCAGAGAAACAATACCTAAGAAAAACGGTTAAATTCCAAACTAATGTCAACAATCCCAGAAATCTCGGAGTTGAGCTGACACGCGATGGACTTATCAAATAAAGGGACTCACAGGTGCATGGGATTGATTGGAGGAGAAAAATTCAAGGTGTGAGGGTGTGAAGGCAAAGATCAAAAAGGCCGAACAGCGTTTTCAGAGACAGTTTGTGCTTTTTTTGAGAGATTATTAAGAGACTTGATTTTATTAGACGTTATGAATCTAACTGCCATGCGTTGCTGAATATAGAATTCGCGGCTTGACCGCCGGACCTCCGCGTCCAGTCCAGCTGATTGCCATCAAGATGCTCATACCACCGGAGAACCTCATATTAGGACCACGCTCGCTTGGAGACCGCGCAAATCGCCGGAATACATCATTAAAGAATAATCTTCGCTCAGGATCCCATTACAGTCGTTCTACATTTCACAGGTAGCTATCGTAAAATTTGTTATATTCAATTGTGCACTTAAAGAAATAACTTTTATATCCAGAACTATTAGAAAGACATTAATCTAAAACAGTATAATTAATATTAATCATTTATGAACAGTTCGAGATTTTTTTACCTAATAAATTTGCCGACTGATCAACAGTCTGAAATAATATGTGCAAAGTAATTTGAAGTTTACCGTTAATTGTCTCGGCTTGCCGATCACATACCTGCGTTAATCATTATTAAACAGATTAAATAAATATTTATGTAGCTAATTTTTTTTGTTATTTAATTGCTTGGAATTTCAACATAAATTTATATATCGGAATGAATGCTTTAGCGTAAATTTATTTGTATGAAAATGAATGTAGTTGATATTTTGGGGGTGGGATTTTATTGATTTTATGCTTATGTCGTGATGCTTTTTTGACTAAAGTTAAGTTGGATTAATTTGTTCTGTGGGATGTAGGGCGGGCCTTTCTATGATTATAATAACGGAGGTAGTGTGAAGGGTAATTGTGGCTGTGTTCGTTTCATGTTTCCGACTGGAGCGAGGCACGGGCATGTTTTGTGATATAATTGAGTGGGCTTATGCACATACGTGGCGGACTCTTCTAAAAGTTCTCCTGGCGCCTATTACTGGGATTCGATTCGAATCTATGTATAAAATAAATAAAGCGTACGTGTATAGGTGTTAGAAATTATCGTCACAGAACATCATGTAATCCCCGGACGGAAGAACACAGCGGGTGCCAACGGAAAAAAGAATCATCAAGCAAGGATTAGCGAAGGTAGTGGTGGTTGCCTCGGTCGCGTGGGAGTTTACAATATATATGTTATAACGGTCGACGGAACCTTCCTAACCTAATCTGCTCACCCAGGGCACTACCAGGCCATTCGAACCTGGAAAATTTATACAGTAGGCAGATACGCACAAGAGAGGTTACTTTTTTATCGAACCGAAAGCACCAGTCACTAGCTCAGGGAGAAGTTGAACTTAAAATATCTTACTGTATATTCAAATTTCTAATTCTTAATTTTAAATATTAATAACATATATAAAAAAAAGTTACTGCCAAAATTAATTCAACAAAATATTTTATTTTAACGCGCGCACACATCAAAAAGGAAAATTCTGAAAATTAAATTAACTAATGAATATATTTCATTTAAATCATTTGAACAGATGGAAGCGTTTAATAGATTTAAATACAATTTTTAATATTTTAATAAGCGTGAATATGCTACATAGATTATACATATAACCAACCCCAATCCCTTTTAATCCTAAGCTAAAATCTCACATTTAAACCAATGCTAGCTTTCTGATATACCGATGTGATCAATGCAAAATGAGATTATTAGCATAACACAACCATGCTAACAGGAATTTACATCATAGCATGATATCATTTGAGAAATAAAGAATTATGGTAGGAAGGAAGGAGCATCTTGTTCATGATACAAGAACGAAATTATTTGAAATATATATTCAAGAAGCTCTGGAAATGGCGATAGCAGTCTTTGCCAGTTTACTGTACCAGTCAGAGTGTAAGAAAATCAGTAGCATAGGAAATATGTCTACAACCATTGACAAAATGGCTACTTGTGAAAAAAAGTATTTGTTCATGCTGTCTCTATTGCCTAATACAGAAGCATCTGCTGTAGCCTTCCTGCAAAAGAAACGAATTCTACCAACAGAGAAGACAAGTTTGTGTAGTGGGAAAATGGTTTTAAGAAAATGTAGCATCTACAAGATGGAATGCAGAATGAGTTCTTGCCATCGAAGGTGTTCTGTTCGTAATGGTACCTGGTTCGATGGCTACCCAAAAATCAACCTCTGTTTGAAGTAATAAAATAAACATTATTCCTAAAAAAGTTAACAAACTAACATTTTGCAAACATATTAAATTACAGTTCACAACAAAAAAAAAGTTAAAAAAAAGGAAACAATTATTACCAAACAAAAATAAATTGCTTATTGTGGCATTGTTTATCAACCAAAAATAAAATTATATTTGAAAGTAATCAAATCAACATTAATGAAAAAAAGTTAACAAATGAAAATTTTGCAAATATATTAAATTAATTTCCAAAAAAAAAAAAAAAACCTAACCTAAAAGAACATTTTTACACAAGAAAAAATACTGGTTATTTAAAGAAAAAGGCTAAAATAAAGAAACATTTATTACAAAACCAAAAAAAATAATAAAATAACATAATTTTAACTTTCTTACAAAATAAAAAAAATATAGTTATTTTAAAAAAAAAGCTAAAATAAAGAACATTTATTACAAAACCAAAAAAAGTAATTAGTTTAAAAAATAATAAAATCATGTCATTTCAAATGCACCTGGGTCTCATTTTATATGGTAGATAGGTTCCACAGAAAACCCACATTAAAAAAAATTGCACAAAAATAAACTTAACTTACTTTAAAAAATGGGGTATTGGTTCCAAAATTTTCAAAAATTACATAAAAGCAAAACAACAATGTAAACTTACTTTAAAATTTGCATTAAAAAAAAGGAAATAAAGTATGACTAATAAAAAATTTCAAATATTTGAAAAAATTTGATACAAGACAAACTTGTTTTTATTAATTATTTAATTTTATTCAAAACAATGTTTTATGTGTAATTTATTTTACATTTTTTCATACATATTTTAATCATTACCTCTATTTGGCAATATGTGTTTCATTTGTGACTGGTAAGAAATCAGATTCATCACAAGAGGATGTAGAATTAGTGCCACTTCAGTCTTGTGCTGTGTTAATGGTTTTCTATCAACAATGTAATCAGTGAGTAAACATTGAGATGATTTTACTAATTGTTTATGGAGCTCATGATATCCAGACTGCTATGTCTAGCTATTAGAGAATGCACTTCCACTAGTGCAACTATATATATAACATGCTTCTACAAGTGTGTTAATAATGACTAACAATTAAATTTTATTTTATACAGGAAAATATACACATGGAGAATCTTTAGACAGAAAAAAGTTACAAGTAAAAATTTTTAAAAACTTTTAAAAATATGTTCTTTTTAAGTAGAAATTAAAAATTCTTAAATATTTTTACTTGTAATATTTTTCTGTCTAAAACTTTCTTCATGTACATATGTGTATAAAAGAAAATATAAACACACTTTAAAGATACATTCTTTTTAAGTAGAAAATAAACATTATTATAACTTTTTTCTGTCTAAAAGTTTCTTCATGTGTATAAAAGAAAATATAAACATACACATACATAACACAGACATACAACTACTATTTAGCTCTTGTTGGAATTTAAGAGCTTGTTCATTGCAGCAACTCAGATTTCAGCATTTTGTCTCACACATCAACATAAAATATATGATTAAATGATTGTTACTGATCAAAAATTAATAAATTTGATTAAATGTTCGCATTTTGTTTCTATAAATATTAAAAAAAAATGAGATCGCATTCCAAACAAAAAGATTGTTATTTCTAGAAAGATTATTTTCAGTTTACAACATCTTTGTTATTTCTGATTACATATTTTTTAAAAATCTAACAGAATATTTATTTATTTCTGTTATATCTAATGAAATGTGTTTTAAAAGTTTAAAATTTTGGAATGTTTATTGTGATATTTTTATACTGTAAGTATAAGTAGATTATTTACCTAGAAGCTAAGTTTCTAAATAGCTTCAGCCCATATTCATGTTAGCTGCTAATATAATGTTATATTTTTGAAGGGAAAAAAAAGTATTTCAAGTAAGTCAAAATAAGTTATTAATAATTTATATTTCTTAATATCTAATAAATATAATGAAATATGAACTTTATTGCATAAAAGAAAACTGCATAAAAAGATATTAAGAAGAAACATGAATTGCATAACTTCAAAATTGCATTTAAAAAAATCCACATAAAATGAGACCTGGGTGTAGTTGTCTGTGTATTGTTTACTTGTTAAAATATTTAAAAAAATGTAATGGCCTGGTGATATTATCTCGATGTGTTTTGTTGGAGGAACACTGCCATCAAACGGGATGGATTGTCATATGTATCAGCACCTAAATAAATAATAAAGATTAAAGTTATGATGAAGTCTTTTTATTTTCGTGAATAGCTTGCAATGGAGGCCCTCCTGTTGCTTGGTTACAGCTGAATAGTATCTTGTGCACAAGTATTTTTTTCTCTTTTTGCGCCTTGTAAAAAAATGTACAAATATACACATAAAAATCCAATTCAACCTAATATAACCCATGGAACAATGTTAAAATCCTTTAAGACAAAATATTTATTCAGTCCTTTCGGAAATTTTATCCAAAAGATTTAATCCATGTTTAATAGTAGTTTAAAAATCCATTTTTATAGTAATAATCCTTACTTAAGTTTTTCTTTGGCATTTGTATGAAATAAGTATTTATTATGACAAATATGATATTAATAATGTTCGCATTTTCAATGATAAAATTATTCTAACAAACGTTATAGTTTTAAAATATTATTTTTTAAATACTTACATCAATAGACATTATATAATTTAATACATTTATTTTCAGTATTCCATATCAAATATTTAGTCAGGAATTCAGATAATTATCTCATTTTTTAAAAATAATATGATTTTTTATCTTTTAGGCGTATATTTTCAGATATATAATTGTATTCGTTTAGCATTATTACAAATATAATTTAAATCGTCCTATAAAAACGAATTCAGTTGCAATTATTTCCAAATAAATTATACTGTCATTTAATTCATTTATCGATTTAAATAGTCAATAGTTTTTTTTTAAATATGTAAACAAAGTTCAAAGTATATTTTTCTTTTTTAAAAAAAATTTGTCTCAAAGACCGTTGCTTTCAATTATAAATTCATTCGACTTTTTTTAAGACAACATCAAATAATGTCTATAATATCAATCATAGTATAAAACAGAAACAGGCATTCGTCATTCCATCAGACATTTAAAGCTTGCTTGTAAAATATGAATGTAAAATCTTAATTTTTTCTTCTTAGAAATTGTAATTTTTAAGATAAAATCTTTGATGAAATTTCCAATTCCTCTCTTGTATTTCAAATAACGTCTCGACTTTATAATCTATAATGTTCTTTTTAAACAGACAGACAGTCATTTCAAGCATGCAAAATTAATTAAATTTACATATTTCTTACGTAATTTTATTCCAGGTATGTTGTAATAATTTTCCTGGCAATTGGCATTCATATTCTGAAGTATCCAAATAGTTACTATTGTATTCTGCATATTCCTGAAGGTTTTAAGTTAAGTTACAGTCACATAAATTAGAGATAATAAATCATTTAATCATAATGATTTACAGATGCGGAGAATACATCTAAGGAATAAAATATTTATTCTTTCCTTAAGATTTTATTGATCACTATAATTTAACTACAATTATTTAGAGAAAACTTATTATAATGGAATATTAGCTGCTTCATTTAATAATTATTGGTTTAGGTTGTTAATGGAATATTCTGAGTGACCATAAAATCCCTGTCCCCTCTCTTGGTATTTGAAAATTATCCTAGAAGATTGTTATATTATTGAAAATTAAGAGTTTTACTACATCTTATTTTAATTAAATTATCTTTATATTAAAATTCATCATCATCATCATTATTATTATTATAATATTTCAAATGGTACTTTATTGTTTTCCAGTTACAACAAGGTTACAATTATTATTACATGAATCAAAATAACATATTTATATTATATTGTCCCAGTTGAAAGTTACAGAGTTGGTCATTATCAAATAGCCTTGAGATATTATAAGCACAATTGCATTTGATTTGTTATTAGGTGCACAGATATTATTGAACCTATTATTGGGTAGGCTCTGTTATTTTCTGATTTATTATTTTTTGTTTTGTTACTTGTTATTTTTTGTCTTGATTATTTTGTTGGAGCTTTATATTCCTTAGCATGTCTTTTCCTTAGTTATGTTATAACCTTGCTCTGTGTTTAAGCAGAGACCAGTTAGCTGCATGGATGTCCGGACTTGTTATCAACTTGTCCCAGATTTGTATTTGCATTAACTTATGTTCAAAAATTGATGAATGTCATCTTGTGTTATTTCCAATTAATAATTTACATTTTGTGTACCATACAGAATATAGAACAAAAGTTGCAGCCCTAATCAGCGGTATTGTTTTACCTTGGAATGCCATCATTACTTGTTCTATCATGGTTTTATTTCTCCTATTTGTGTTGCAAAGTATAACTCTTACTTATTCCAGATCTTTGCAGTGATAAGGCTTCAGTCTGATGGCATAAGCCACATAAAGGATCCATGTCTCTATGTATTTTTTTGTGGACCAGAAAGTATGTGGTAAGTTTATTTTAAGGATGAAATTGAAAATTTTTGGTTCTGACTCCCATTCCTTGTATTTTTTGATTAATACATTATTATTTATTTTTAGTAGCACTAATATTTCATTGTTGGTGGTATTGTTCTGCATTAGTTCATAGATTTGACAATATTTATATTTTTTCCATCCATTGGTTGGGGATTTTTTATATTGTATTGCATTGATATATTGCTGATTGAATGAGTGAGCCTGTTGTAGGTGTTGATTGGTAGATGTTATTTTTACTCAATGTTTTAATTTTGTAAATTGATTAATTATGGCAGTTATTGTATTTTTTTGTTTTTGCAGGTGGAAAATGTTGAGGCTGTGTAGACCAAGGCCATTTTTTATTAGTGGTTGGCCAAGGTTTTTAATTGATATGGCCACCATTTTTCTGGCCCACATAAGTTTACTGCATATGGAGTTAATTTTCCAGATGAAAGCTTTAGAAAAAGTAATTACTGGCATGTAGTATGTTATTCTCATTATGATTAGCCTGTTCATTAGTTGTGTTTTTGCATATATTGATGGATATGCTTTTGTTAATAAATTTATTTTTTTAATATCTTTTTTCAGTTTGTTTTGTATGTGACAGCACATTCCAGTGATGCCCATATAAAATGGGAAACCTAGAAAGTGATTTAGCTTTACTTGAAATATGGACTCACATGGTTTGCTGAGAATATATGCCACGATGCAGACTTTTCTGGATTTATTTTCAGTCCATAGTTGGCTGAATATTCCTTGACTATCCTGTTCAACCATGGTATCTGACTTTTAGAAGTTAGAAAGACCATGATATCATCCATATATGCCAAACATGCTATTTTTTGTGTTGATCCTGGTATTTGTATGCCTTCAAGGGATTGCTTTATTTCTTTATTTAAGGAGTTAATATAAAAAATAAAGAGTAGGGTGCTTAAAGACAAATGCTGCAAAAGTGACTGGGTGGGATAGAATGCGGATGAATTTCTACCATTAAGTGTTATGTGTAGGTCATGGTTTATTAATAGATTTGCTTTTATATATAGCAAGGATCTGGGGATATCTGTGGTTTCGAGCATCTTTAGCAGAACAAATATCCAGTTGTATGACCAGAGAGCTATATTTTTTCTTATCTCTTACTGTTACCATTATAGCTATGAAGCAAGCTATAGGGTACACTCCCTGTACCCTCCTAATTTCTTGAGCTAGATGATTTTTCAGATTACAAATATATTTTGAAAGTGAGTTGGTTAAGGTATTTTAAAACAAAAAGTGGTATTCCTGATCTTCCAGGGTTACAGTTATTGTTCATTTTATTCAATTTTTTAATGAAGTCATCTGCTGTGAGTAATTTTTTCATTTTTTGGTGATCCAAACATGTGTGCTGACCACTGTATTGGTGGTGCTGATCGCAGTTTGTCTCTAAAATGTTCAAACATAGGCAGTATCATATTTTGTCCAGCAAAGGTTTCTCTTTGGGTTTGTATGGTCATTGGTACTTTTATTTCAGGTGCACTTCTGAGGGCTCATTTTATGTATTTACACAACCATGTATGTTGCTGGGTAATGCATAATTTGTTTTTTTTTTAATTTTAAGATATTATTTTAAGGACTGACAAGCCTTATTATATTCTTTTGTTAAGTTGCTTATATAATTTTGGTTGTCATGTGTAGGTGTGGATGCTGTAAGTTTTTTATGCATTTTATCAGCATATTATAGTAGTTTGGATGGTGATCTATTCATTACTACATGGTTTCTATTAAATGACAAAATGTTGATAAAAGCTTGTATTGTTGTATAGGATCTAGTTTTATTTCCTTTACTTTTTCTAGTATTATATATGTTTCAGGGAATATAAATTCTGGGGTGGATTTTGGGAGAAGGATTCTAATTGTTTTGTTAGTTGCAATGGGTTAGTTTGCATTTGATTTAGATTAATAGTTATTATTTGTGCTGAGTGATCAGAGAAACCCAATGGGAAGAGATTTATATAAGGCAAATGACCTCGAAAACGCTTGTAATTTTTGGAATCTGTATAGCTTCTCGTTCAAGTGTTTCATATGATTTTTAATTTGTATATTAAATAATGTAGGGTTGGAAAATAGAAGCATAAGTCTATCAATGAATTAAATTGACCATTATGGAATGAGACAGTTTCATGAGGAAGGAAACTTTGTTTACTCACTTAATTGGAGCCATTTTTTAGTAAATTCATGATACGATGTGTTGCAGTCACCATTTTTTGTTTATTTATTGGCATATATATAAAGATTATGTTTATTGTCATTATTCTGTGACTGAAAGTAGTGATTCAGAGCTTTGAATCAATGTAAGTGATTTGAAAGTTTGAAATGGACCATGATTTGCAATTATTAGGGCAGATCCTGCTGATGCATCTCTGGAACCTGCATAAAAGCCTTCAGCTTGGATGGGTCTACTTGTGAGCCTGCATAGATTTTGTTTTCCAGTAGACTTGTAATATGTCATTTGATTTGTTTTATCCAGTGTTTTATTTTGTATATTTTTGGGTTGAATTTAAACCCCTGATATTGATTGTGACAATTTTCATTTGATTATATATTATTATTTATTATAATTTGTCTTTGATCAGTTAGTTTTTTTTTTGACTATTTGTTTTGGATTGTATTATGTGCCTGATTCGATTATATATTACTTTTATTGGTAATTTGGCTTTGATTGGTCAGTATTTTTTTACTGGTTTTTGGATTGTGTTGTGCGTCTGATTCATCCTCATAGTCATGTTCAGTATCTTCATTGGAGGTTTTGGGAGTCTGATATGTGTCCTCAATATTATTATTATTATTATTATTATTATTATTATTATTATTATTATTATTATTATTATTATTATTATTATTATTATCATTATTATCATTATTATTATTATTATTATTATTATTATTATTATTATTATTATTATTATTATTATTATTATTATTATTATTATTATTATTATTATTATTATTAAGTTTCAACAATAGTAAACTTTATTGATCCTTTTAGTTACATAGTATTACAATGCCATAGCAAGATACATATTGAATCTTATTATTGTCAGTTCAATTTCAAGTGCTACCATATTCATTTTTTAAAAAGTACATATCTATATGGGTAATTTTACACGAGTGTATCTACTTTAGGAATGATAATTAATCACATTATTGTCCAATAGGAGTAATTTCTGTATAAGTTCTTCATAAGATGAGTTGCAGTCCCCAACCAGAACAGTGGGGCTTGCATTCATGGCAATAATGGAATTTATATTATAAATTATAGATTTTATCTTTTGCTTTTCTACTGGCATATATATACAAGCACTATATTCATTGTAATTATTTTTGAGTCAGTGTTATTATTAGAAGGTTTGAATCAATGTAAAGTATTTTGAAATTTTCAAAAGGGCAATCTTGAGCAATTACTATTCCAGTTCCTGTAGAAGGGGAGGATGAATCTCTGGAACATGCAGAGAAGCCCTGGCCCCTCAGGCAGGTAGCTGGATTTATTGCTGAGCCTGCATATATCTTTGTTTTTAATAATCCTGTTATATGGGCTCGGATTTGATTTATCCAATTTGTGACTTTGAAATTTTTATTGATTCCATTAAGTCCTCTGACATTTAAAACAGCAATTTTAAGTTTTATTAATAATTTTTTTTTCCTTTGAGTTTAGGAATTCATGTCTTCCTACTTTTCTTCCCCGATTTCCACTGCATCTTGAAACACCAGGCCACTCTCTTCATCCACTGCTACAGCCCAATTATATATTTCCTGCTCACTGTGAGGATTCTCTTGTTCAATTCTCACCTTTTTATATTTTCTATCTTGTTTTTGTGGATGCCTTGGTTTGCACCTATCTTCAGTGTGGATTTTTATTTTGGTAGGCAGATCTGGAGTAATAGCCTCCATCATTTCAGCAGATGTTTTCTTAATAATTGTTGGCCATGGTATGACTTTGGTTAAAATTTTGCATCTTCTATCTACATGAGTTACATCTTCAGTTTCAGTCTCGAGTGCCATAATTTGCATGTAGTCCTTATTCGCACTCTTTGACTGATTTTGTTGGTCACATTTCATATGGCTTACCTTTGCTGTGATTCTCTTATCCTCTTTTTCATTGTTTAATCTTTCTTGCTCATAGAGCTGAGCTGGCCTTTCCTGAAGTGCCATTTTAAGCTTACTTTGATTATTATTATCTTGTATGTTGTCCAGTGGCTTATTTTCCACTTTTAAACCAACTAGTTCATGGTCGGCCTCAATGTGTTTGGTGCGTTTTATGTTCTTGTTTTCCATCGCTTCCATTGTATCTTTTTTATCTGTTTTTTGCTTACTTTGTTTATTATGTTGTATGCCATCCAGTTCCTTATTTTTCCCTTTTACATCATCTAGTTCTGGGTTGCCCTCAATGCATTTGGTATGTTTTAGTTTCTTGTCTGTGCTTGTTTTATTTTCTGTGGCTTCAATTATATCTTCTTCATCCGGTTGGTTTATTTCTCCACATTTTTTATTATTTTTTTGCATACTGTCTCTATCTATTTTTGATCTTTGATGTTCATCAGGTGTATTTTCTATTCCAGTCTCAGATTCCGGTCTTTGATTGTTATCTTGATTTCCTTTTTTTGATTGTTTTTTTTTTTGATGAGGGTTTATCTGTTTTGGAGTGACTTCAATTCTTTTGCCTTCTTTTTCAGTGGTTAGTTTGTCTGCCTCAAACAGCTGTGATAGTACTGACTGATCAGCAACTTTCAGCAAACTTTGCTTCATATTTCTTTGTATGTCATCTATTTGTTTATAATTTTTTTGCATGTCACCCATCTCTTGGTCACACCCTTCATGTTTGGCATATTTTCCCTTCTTATCTGGCCTTGTCTGATTTTCTGTTCCTTCCTTTGTATATTCTTTACCTGTCATTTTTGCCAATTTTTTTTTTATTTTTTTGCATGTCATCTATTTCTCGGCCAGTCTCTGGGTGTTTGGGATTTTCTATCTTCTTGTCTGGGTTTGCTTGATCTTCCAGTTGCTCTGTTGTGTATTTTTTAATTAATATTTGCTCTGTTTTAGCTGTTGACTGATTATTGCTGTTGTGCTTTCTTCACAGTCTATTGCCAGGTGATCTCTACTTCCACACACAAAACATTGTGGCCTAAGCCCTTTAATTTGTATAGTCAGTATTGCTTCCAGATCCATTATTATGCTTGGGATGTCTTCAGGTCTTATGCCTTCATTCATTTTGATCTTGAAATAGAAGCTGTTTGAATAAACTAGTGTAGGCGTGTCTGAGCGATATATTGGCTTCATGTATATCGGTTGCCCAAAGGGTTTCATTAATTTTGTGAAATCATGTATATTATACCCAAAATAGGTATTTTTAATAATGCCAGTGTGATAGTTTTGCATCTCTCTATCTACAATCACAAGAACATAATTTTCCAAAGTATTAATTTTTTTCTTGAAAATCTGTACATTGTGTTTCATTAATGAATTCTACCGCCAGATATCTTGAGTTGGTATGCTCTCCTATTGTTGAAACTGAGCTCCACATTTTGTTGTTAGATAACTCTTTATATAGTATTTCCTTTGGAAACTTGTAGAGAGAGAGATTTCTATCTGTTGCTGCTAAGACGATTGATTTATTTTAAAAAAATCTCTTAAATGACATGAATAATTTTTTCGGTATGGTTTCATTAAATCTGCTATTTATCTCTTGCACTTCTTCTTTTAACCAAACTTTTTGTAAAGGCACATCGGCATCATATTGATTCATATTTATATCATTTACTTCATTCAGGTCATCCTGATTGGCCCTTCTAAATCTTGGGGATTTGTTTTGCGTTTTGCAAATTAAATTCAGCTATGTTCGCATATGTTGTCTGTGCTCTAATGTTGCTATATATTCGTGAAGTCTGATTGGCGCCAAACTTTATCTTGGATTCTGATGTGGACGCCATATTGACAATATCTAGCGTCTGAATAGCGCTTAGAAAAATTAAAAGTTATAAGCAATAAATCACTTACTTTGTGAGTAAAAGTCCGTTTTCCCTGATAGGTGTGAATATTAATTATCTTCAACTGATGTTTTAAGCAACTGTTTTTTGGCAATTCATTATTTTTTTATACTTTTATTGGAAACGTTTATCTACTTCGTCTAACTAAAGGCATTATTATTATTATTATTATTATTATTATTATTATTATTATTATTATTATTATTATTATTATTATTATTATTATTATTATTATTATTATTATTATTATTATTATTATTATTATTATTATTATTGTTGTTGTTGTTGTTGTTGTTTAAATAATAATAATAATATATTAGGTAGACATTATCTTTGGAATAATTGTATGTCTCCTCACATCTTTCATTAGTATACCATAAATTTGATTAACAACTTATTAGTAAATAAAGATTAATAAATCTAATACTAAAAACATTTCTAATGAATCCTGAATATTAATCTCATAATTTAAGAAAAGAAGAAACTATATTTTATGTGAAAGAAATTATTGTGGAAAAAAAAAGTAAAGTGGCATAAATAGACAAATTAGATTTATAGAACGTGATTATTTTTATCTAAATCTTGAATTGTGGGTCTGATCATGTCAATAAGATATTGGAATAGTAGCTGTGAGGTGTGTGATAATATATTGGAGTTGGGGAGGGGGGATATAACGGAAATTTTATTATGAGAAAGACATTATATTATAATCTAACTACTCTAGTGTATGCTGTAAATATTAAGAGCTTCTGTAGATTGTAAGAGTGAGTTGAGGATTCTCCTCTTTTTATAATTTATTTTAATTATAATTGGAGTATTTATAATGTTTAATAATTATTCTTATTGTCATTATTCATATGCATCTTTTTATGATTGGCATAGATCTTACTAGTAGAGAACCCTGAGCTTAGCTGGTGTTTATCAAATGGTGATATTATAGCCTAATAATTGTTTATCGCTTGTTATTTATTTTGAGGTTATAATTTGTCATGTCCAACAATCGTCGCTCTTTTCATATGATTTATATATATATATATTACCTCCTTAAAAATAATATATTGAAATTTTACTTTTCTATATTTATAAAGAGAGAAGTAGACAACATTAAATTAATTATTTTAAGAGTTTAATTTTAATTAAAAAGATGAATTTAAAATAGTTTAGATATCAATTTCCTTCTTTAGAACTTCATTTTCTTTTATCTTACTTAAGATGAATCAATAATTAGAAAACACTTTTTATCATAAATATTATTATATCAAATGATGTCTTTTAGATTTTTTATTAATATTATTTATGGTTCATAATCTCTAAATCTATCACTTGTTGATTTTCTTTTTTTTTTTCCAACTAATTTTCTGGCTGTTTTTGAAAATGTTCTTTTGTAAGATTCCCTTAAAATAGAAAACTTTTAAAATATTAATTCTGCTTCAGTTATTTTATTTCTAAAAAAGAAAAACAATATATTTTTTCTCTTTTTTTTTAATGTTATATATGTATTAAAATTAAATAGAATTTTTTTTGTTAATGAAAAATATATTTCATAAATTAAAAGAAAAGCCACTATAAATTCTTCAATGGTATAAAGTTGAAAGAGTTAAAGATTAGGAAATTTTAAATATACTTAAAATAAATAAAGTAATATTTAAATTTTTGAAAAAAATAATGGTACAAGGAATTATTTGGAAAAAAGTTTATATTTTAAAAATATAAGGATTGCCTATAGTTCTTACTGTACTGCCTTTGAAAGAAAAATATTTAAGTAATACCAATTATTTGGTTTATAATATATAGACGTGTCAGCAAAGATTCATCCCGGAATTTTTACTGCGATTTGATGCAATCTGTTTTTTTTTTTAATTTTATTTTCCATGCTCTTGTTACTGTATGTAGGAAATCTGATCATATAGAGCAAGGGTGGCAACCTATGGCATCCGTGCCATGCTTGACGCGTCAACGATTATCAATGGCACTCGGAATAAATTGAAATAGTAAAAAAATATATTTTAATTACAGCGTCTTTTTTTTTTTTTTAGTTTTTACATTCAACATTGAATTTACGATTAAATAATTATTTATCAGAAAATAATATATTTGACTTCATTTTAAAGATATTTTTGTTTGCATGCGAAATAAATTCTACATATTCACATTTTACTTCTGATAATATTAAAAAATGAGATCTAATCCTAATAAAAAGCTTATTAACTTATTAATTCTAGAAAGCTATTTTCGGTAGTTGAATGGTAAATAATCGATGCTCATTGGTAGTACTTTTTTTCAAAAAAGAGATTCTCGTGGCATACTGACTGAGAGATTCCCAAAATGTCCCACAAAAGACAAAAACGTGATATTCGCTCTTTTCAAAACTCTTGGACAAATGAATATGGATTTGTACAGCAAAAAGATTCAGCTGAGTGTACATTATGCTGTGAACGTTTTGTGTGTCGTACCTCAAGTGTACAAAAATATTATCAAACTAAACATGTGTGCATGTTTAAAAATTCAGATGAGAAAAGTGAAGCTATAAAAAGAGCTGTTTCTGCCTTTAAGAAACAAACTACTTATTTTAGTCAAATAATTGGAACCTAAAATAAAGCCACCGAATGTAGTTATACAATTGCTCATTGTGTGGCTTCAAAAGACAAACTTTTCACAGATGGACAATTCATCAAGGAAATGTTTTTGAAAATGTTGAAATCTTATTCAGTGATCTACCAAATACACAAACGATACTGTCTCGAATTCGAGAAATACCAGCTTCTGCAAGATCAATTCAAAGAAAAATAACTAACATGGCCAAAGATGTAACAACAAAAACAGAAAACCAGTTTACAAAAAGCTGTTGCATTTAGTATTACTGTTGATTAAAGCACTGATAATAGTTGCATGATATCGTGACAACAATCATTTATAAAGAATTGTGTTGCTTGATTCCTCTTATTGGTACAACAAAGGGTCATGATATTTTCACTGCATTTTTCAATTATTTTGAAAATCAGAAAATTAACATAAATAAAATATTTAGTGTTACTACTGATGCCATCCATGCAATGGTCGGAAAGGAAAAGGTATTTGTTAAACTTCTTGAAAATCATAATAAGCATCGAATATTGAGTTTCCACTGCATTATACACCAGGAAAATTTAGTTGCAAAAGTCTCATCACAATGCTTGAATCCTGTAATGGAAACTGTCATTAAAATAATTAATTTTGTAGTTTATTATTCTTCATTAACACATAGGCAATTTGAATCCCTTTTGCAAGAAATAAATAGTGCATATATAGACCTCCCTCTATACAGCAATATAGTCAAGGTAAGGTCTTGAACAGGTTTGTATCATGTCTGAAAGAAATCAAGATGTTTCTTGATGAAAAAGAACAACAATACCCGGAAATACATGTTGAAGACTGGTTATGCAAATTGATGTTTCTGGTTGATATAACTCAACACCTGAATGAGTTAAACTTGCATTTGCAAGGAAAGGGTCAAACAGTACTAGAACTTTTTGAATATTTGAAAGAATTTGCATCAAAATTAGATATATTTTGCCATGATATTACCACTAACACCTACAAGTACTTTCCACATGTAAAGGCTCATGCAAATCAATTTAACATTAACATAATGAACTTCAAAAATACATTGGCAGAGAATAATTTTCCAAATGATGTGAAGATTTCCAAATACACACACACATATTTTCTTTCCTTATTAAACTTGACTTAATTGATTTAAAGATGACTCCATTTGATTTATCTCTTTTTGAGTGGATAGATATTGATAGTTTTGAAATGGAATTAATCGAATTATTATCATCAGAATTGCAGAAAACTATATTTATAGAATTGCAGAAAACTCTTGAAGGGAACTGTCTAGAAAAGTCAGTTGTCATTCTCAATTGTTGGATATCATTACCTGAAAGATTTAATTCTTTGCAAAAAACTGCTTGTGCTCTGCTTTCGGCATTTGGTTTAACTTACTTATGTGAACAAATTTTCTGACATATGAAAAATATTTTGAGTTCACAAAGAAGTTGCCTAACACTTGAACATTCAGAAGCATGTGTGAAGCTGAAAGTGACCTATTACATATCTAACATTGAGCAATTGAGCAAAGAGGTACAAGGACAAGATTCATATTAATTTATTTTAATAATAAAAAATGGCTAATCATATTAGAATTCATGATATTTTTTTTATATTTAAATTATATATTTTGTATAGGTAAAGAGTTGTAATTTATAATTTGTAATATAATTTTTAACAAGTATGTTAAAAATTACAAATTAAAAAAAGGTATTTTTCACATGATTCTAAGTATTTTAAAATACTGAATGATCAATAATATAAGATCCAGTTATAATGGACTTCAAAAGTATATATTATATAGTAGTATATATTATATACTATAATATTATATATAACTGTGAAGCCCATTATAACTGAACCAACTTTGATAATATAATATAATAAGATTGACAAAATCATGTCGGCACACAGAATAACATTGTAACATAGGTTCAGCACCACACTACTAAAAGGTTGCTGATCCCTGATACAGAGTATGAAAAATTGAAACAATCAAAAAATATATATCTTTAAATATTAATTATAATAAAAAAATATCATATACAACAGTTTCATAAATATATTAAAAATAATTACGCATAAAAAGCTTTTTTGGTTCATGGCTTTGTCCCCTTTTCAAATATTAATAATTTATTTTAATGTTAATCAATTATAGCAGATAGAACATCTTTTATGGAAGCAAAATAACAATAATAAAATAAAACATCAGTAAATAGAATAAATTTTCAAAGATTCAATATATATGGTATACAATTTTATATTGTAACTCTTTTAGTACCACTGTAAATTGGCTATTATAAATTTAAAACTGTATTAATTTTATTGGCTTTAATTTTTATCATTAATCAAGTATATTCATCACTGTCATTGGTTGTATAGCATTGAATATAATTATTATTAAGTTTAATAGTCTCATACTAATGTTTATGACAAATATATAATTGTATAAAGCATTTTGAATGGCTTTCCAAGAAGATTTTTTTTGATAGACTTCTATATTTGTATAAAAAATATGTACATTCATATTTTTTTGCTCTTCTTATTAGTTATCGAATTGTATAAATCAAAAGAAATGCCCACACATATAAAACAAATAATTCAAAACTAGAATTATAGAATAGAATTATAAAACATTACAATGCTAAAATATTTTAAGGTAAGGCAATTATGTTTCATATTACAGTTTTATATTGTGTATGCATGGAAGTTTAAATATTTTGATTTAGTAAAATAATATGTTTAGTTTATGAGAATATTTATTTTAAACAAATAAATTCAAACTTAATTGAAACAAATGTCAGAGCTTTATAAATTTATGATTTAATTATTTTTAAGTAAATGTTTGTAATATTATTTCAAAATCCTGAAATAAAAGTGAAGCGATTGGAAAAGATTGAAAATATTTTTTTTATTATTTTTAAATGGTAGTTCTAAATTTTTACTGCCATGATTCAAAAAGTCTTAACTCTATCATTTTACCTGGCAGTAACTACGATGACATTTTCCAAAAATTTATGGACAAATGAAGAAGCCCCCAATGCTTCATGGAGAATATTCTGTAATACAGACATCATATGATAACTGGTATAAAAATTGATGTTTGAAAAATCCAGACAGTCTTTATAAATTTTCATTGCATTCAAGATCTAAACAGATTCAAATTTTTAAATAGCCATTTTGTTTGTTATCTACATAATAATCAGCTACATTAACTGCTAAGTAGTCTTTTCTAGATAAATGACCTCATCATTTTAGGAAAAATATGGATACTAACAAATAAACTAGAAACCATCACCATTAATTCATTAATTCTTTATTTCAAGAAATCTCATTTATTACAGTCAACTGCTGGTGGAAAAGTGGACATATTACCTTATGGATAGCTATCTTATAGCATCAACAATAAACTTCTGGATTTCTTCAAATGAAAGTATTGGTTAATAATTGACAATCAAAAAATTATATTTATTGGCTTCAAATAAGTATGTGATGTTTATTTTCAAATTATTGCAAAAATAATTATTTTCTTTATTGCAAGAAAGGATGTATATTTGTCTGAATGTTGTGAATGGTCTCATCTTTAATAATGTAGATAAACTTTAAACAATAATTTTTTCAATTCAAATATCTTTCCATAAACTTGTTGCTTAGAGAAATGAACCTTGATTTTAAAAAAATGAAAATAATTTTGTTATGGATCACAAACTATTTGCTTTTTCAGAAATACAATCAGAATTACTGGCATCATGGATTAAAGATCTATAAGTGAATCAATTAATTTTGTATCACCAATTAAAGAAATAATGAATGCTAATCTTTCGGATAAAATTATAAAATCTGTTTAAATGAAATTAAACTTTGAATTTGTATCCAGTGCTTAAGAAATTTCAAATAATATTCAGTGGATTAAGAAAGCTAAATATTTAAATGCCACTCCTGAATTATGGATTATCAAAGCAAATATTAAGTATAATAAACATCCAAGTTATAAGCAATCTTAAAATAGATTAACATGTGAATGTAACTTACCTTGAATCAACAAGTATGAAGAATAAAATTTGTTAATCTTTATGTTTTTTTATCAAGAAAATTTTATTGTGAGCTCAAAGAATTACATTATTGCAATAACAGTGTTATGTTGTTAACAGACACTATAATAACGGTTACATAACCCAATACCAATGGTCTGGGCATAAAAAAAATCAACTGTTCAATCACAAATTGTCCATTGCTACAAGGCTCCATGTAGCATTGTGGATGTATATTGAAGCTAATTTTCCATCTCTGTTTTTGATCACCTGAAGTTTTGCCAGAAATAATTTCTTGCTGTCAACCAAGGTATGGTCATAAATGAGTCCACACCTAGTTTACCAATAGGCAAACAACAGAAAGTTATAATTCTTATGGATGTTAAGATCCCATTGGATATGCTGGAGAAGAAAGGCACTCTTGGTTTGTATATGGATGCAATAAAGTCTCTGTCCCATAGGAGTGATGCACAATGGCTCAGAATAGGGGTGAGCCAAAGTTGAGTGATGAAAGGACCCTAGATTGGCAATTTTAATTAGTAATTGTGGATTTGAGCATGAATGTAGCTTAGTTTTTGCAAGACAGATGATATGAGGTTTAAATTGGTGAATTCAATTCGTAATTGATTCTATTCTTTCCATCGAGTTTAAGCCATGGATGTTGAAGCCAGAAAATTTGAGACTCATGTGGCTCAGACTGGAGCAGTTAAGTTGTCCTTTGTCAGATTTAATCAATGAGTGCATGGATGGTTGAGATATTGGAGGGATTTAAATTCATTACTCATTATTTTTGCTCTGTTTTGGTTATAGTTTTGTCATCCCTAGCATCCACTCTTTGATTTGCACCACTAGATTAGGCCTTCCCAATCAACTACACTTTGGGTGGTCTGCACTGCTCAGATTGGGCTATTTCCTGGGGACCATCCCCTGGAACTACCTTCATACTACTATTTTAAGGTGGTGTGTCATGGTTTTGATTAAATCAGCTGGCAAGTCAGCTTTTATTCTTTTCCCTTTTTGGTTTTATCTGGTGATTCACATTCAGATGAATTCTTATTAGAGTTGCTGGATTTTTCCCCTGGCTTATCATCCCTAGAATCTGCACTGCCACTGTTAGCACTTTTGGACTTTTATTTTTTTTCCTGATGGAGGGATGGCTTTCTGTGATCATAGCATCTGACTTTGGGGATGAACTACTGCTTCTATAGGAGTGGATTGAAGCAATAGTTACCGAACTGTTTTCAACTTCAGCACCACCAGAAGGTTTTGGCAAGTTGAACCTGATTACATTGTCATGTGTATTGTCACTCAGAAGGTTACTTTTCAAAGTATCTATTTCAGGGGAAATTAAGTAAGTATTACTCAGACTCGTAAGTGGTCTGCAGTTGCAGCCTAGTCCTTTTCATATGGCAATATTGACAAATCTGGGCTGGGCAGGCTTTAACCAAGTGGGTCCTTAATTTACAATGGAAACATTGTGGTGGTACCCCTCTAAAGGAAAAAATGAGGGGCTGATTCTGCAAGGTGCATCATGGGGATCGTGGTTGGGGTTATTCCCTTGTTGAGCATGATAGTGAATCCTGAAGTATTAGTCAGACTGGGGTTTCACCCCATCTTTTCCATGAGGTACTGGAAGTTTGAAACTGTGTCATATGGTCTAAGCAGATGCTGTAGATCAGTTTCTGTAAGCTTAAGGTAGCAATTTCAGATTTGGCCATTGAGAATTGTTGGTCTATCCATATTGATTATACAAAAAACTTTGTCTCCAATAAACTTGATTGACTTTTGAAAAATTTGTCTTTGGGATATATTGTGGAATTCTACAATCAGATACCTGCTGTTGGTATAATTTAGTAACTAGTATACACTATTCCACAATTTTTTTGAGAGTTCACAAAGAATTCATCGACAGGAAAATTGAAAAGCTCAGAATTGAGGTTTGTGACAGCAAGAATCAGGGTCTTAACATTGCTATAGTTGAGAAAAGACTGGTGTTATTGTGGGGGTATAGTCACATTAAACCTGTTGACAAGATTATTTATCATCAGTTGATGAAGACTTGCATCAAGGAACTTATTTTTGGCTGGGTTGGGAGGCCAATGGCTCCTCATCTTCAAACATATTGAAGATGTCCTGTTGATCTGGTAATCCCTGTTAATGTAAGTATTCTGTCTGTTGGAATTTCTAGGTAATGCTCCAGTATATAAAATATCACTTGCTGGACCCAAATTAGGCAGTCTGAGTAGATGGGGGGGGCATTCTTATATGCCATTCATTATTAGTAGATTTATTATGATAATTAATATTAGTTGTCATTCTCCTGTTGGTATTGTTATTAGGGTTATGTAGATTTTTAATTTTGTTAGTTGCTAATTCTGGCATATCATCAAATGATATGAACTTCCCAGTGCATCTACTGTTGTCTGTATCATTATTAGAAAATATAGTACGATTCCAAATGGTTGGTATGTTATTCATATTAATGTTTTCTTTCTTGGAATTTGGTTTAATTTGAGATTTTTTCTGTTTAAACTTAGAGACATAAATTATTAGCAAATTTTATCAATATTAACTTGTGAAGAAGGGCTATCCTCTGTTACAACAATTCCTCCTGTGCCTTTTCTAGAATTATCTTTCAGAAATTAGCTATTGAAGTTCCCAGTGTTAGCATTTTGTTTATATCATGGCCTTCACTCACAAACTGATTTTTTAGTGGTTCTGTTTTTTGTTGAAACTTGCTGCAATGAGATTTATTGGAAATGCAAATGGATGCTTGCTGTTGTTCAAGATGATCTATGGTAACATGTTATATTCCTCTTCTTTTGGGAGAGAAGTCATCATCCTTAATTTATAAGCAAGAGTAATAGTTAAGGGAGTTATTTATTAGGTATTCCAAGTGAAAAAAACTTTTAAAGAGTGGAACTTTATTTATATTATCACTAGAAATGCAAGGTTGTGTTCCTGCCTATGCCCTCTAATCTTTATGTTGTGTGCAGAAAAGATTATATTGCAAAATGAGATTGTTTGTGCTTTATATCATCTGTGATGTCATTAGTTTAAAAGTGATTTTAAATTCCCAAGAACTCTAAAATATTTTGCAAGAATCAATATTTTACTGGGATAATTTTTAAGTGTTGTAACTGTTTGAGAATTAATGCATTTTCTCATAATTGTTTTTTTCTTAGTTAGTTGTTGTTATTATTATTATTATCAGCATCATTATTATTATTATTAATGTAATAAAAAATTTTAAGTATTACAATACCATGTAAAGATAATATTTTATTTAATATTATTATTAGTGATATTGAATGAGATTAAATATGATGTACTTTAGATGTAGGTTGTATAAATGCAAATAATTATTATACTTATATAAAACTTATACATTTATATAAAATCGAGACAATCATCCTTATGTACATGAGTTAATCTGTAAGGAATATTTTATGCATCACTATTATATATTAGTATTAATTTTTCAGTGTTATATATGTAACAAGGCAGCCTAATAATCTAGTTATATTTTGTTAAAAGAGTAGCACTTCTAATGTTTAAGCCTGCAATGGAATCCAGTAAATGGTTTTGAAGCAAAATAAATAAATCCAATATAGTAAGTATCACCTATGTCTACTAGGTAATGATTTGTACTTGCTTAAGAGAATGAAAATTTCTCCAGCACTATTAAGGAGGCTGATTGACAATTGATTATTTAGTGAAAGAAACTAATTAAGGTTGACTATAAAACATATATCTTTTATGATTGTGATGATAATTATTATTCTTTAGTGTAGGGGATTTAAACACAAACTTTCTCAGCTATCCACTCTATCTCATACTACCAATAGACATGATCACACACGTGAAAAAGATAAATGATCTCCAATATCCATATTTTGTGCTGAACAAGCATTCATCAGATGGGCCAGATCATCATTTCCTAAACATATATATATATATATATATA
>JAQFVV010006982.1:0-220493 GCA_028023455.1 Epiperipatus broadwayi | reverse complement strand
GTTTCAAACTCCTTCTACAATACATTTATAATATTATAAAGGTTAGGTGAACGAACCGGCACGCTCTGAGCAAAATGGGAGATCTTATTAATAGCTTTAACTATCAACAATGTGCTCATCTCGGCTGCTAGATTCAAACCCCTACCATCCAAATACTTTATTTGTTTCGGGTAAACCCTGGCGCCAGCTAGTCTGAAGACTAAACATATTCGGGTAGTAGGCTCATAATCCAGCTGCCGAAACAATTCCCTTAACCAGCCCAGTCTAAGTTTAATCAATGATATTTATTGCTAATAAGATATTGATAAAAAGAATTGACCAACAGATCAAATTTAAATTTTAAAAATAATTTATTTCAATCAACATAAATTAAGTTTAAATATAATTTACTAACCAACATCAACGCATTCTAAACATTTTATAAATCCAAATTTCACACACGCACATTTTTTTTAAATTTACATATGATAGGATATTTCATGAACAAAGCAACATAATCTTAGACATTTAAATTAACTCTCATTCGCAAAAATAATAATAAAGCATTAATGACATTTGAGACTCTCGCACACACATCAATAGTTCCTTTTATGTATGATAGAGTTCATATAATGTTAATCTTCAATATTTACGGAGTACAGTGGTGACTACTACTGGTAAATAATAATAATAAAACAGATACCTAGGATTTTTTTTTTTCTTGTCGGTGGCTACTTCTGCTGCTTCTAATGGATTGTATCCAACCGGTTAGATTTTGTTTATGGAAGAGAATTTATGGTAATCCGTTGGTTTCTTCTTGGAGACAGCTGCACGTTTTGACGGAGGGTTTCTGTGTTGTTATCCAGACATTATTTCTCAGGCAGGTTTTGATGGTCTTATTGGACTAACAAGGCTGGAGCGCAAGCGTATATTTCCAAAAGCTTTTCAGCACTGCATTTCTGTAAACTGACACAGTAAAACTAGACTGAATTTCAAACTCCAACTGAAATGTCTGATAAACGAAAAAAGGTCTATTTATACCTGCGACGTGTTTTTGTTTTAATATCCTCCGGCAATACGTGTTGTCGAAATTCCTTTAGATTAATTATTATGACAACGTGTTTTTCGATTGAATATTTTATTAGTAGTAGCTATTTTAAAATGTGTTGTTTTCATATCTTTAATTTAGCAGTCCACCACTGTGTTTCTTTTGAAATACATTTCATTTCTTTATTCATTTTTTCTTTTTTTTATATTATTCTTACATGCATACTTTTGTTTACATTCGCACGCACTAATATAATCTATTACAATAAACTGGAATGAAAAGAGATTTTTTCTTTTTTTTTTTTTATATCTTAATAATTTTAACTTTTTACGAAACTCTTAGTTTGTTTTTTTTTTTTTTATATAGGAAAACTCCCTCTCCCCTCTTTAAAGTAATTAATTGTAACTTTCAAATTCTTTTTTCCGAAAGATTTTGATAATAATTTTTATCCAAAATTATTTTATATACATGTGCCAATTTGGCATTGGCACATTACACCCCCCTTCGTTTTAGAGTAAAATGCGTCATTTTTGACCATTTTATCTCTTGCAATTTTAATTGTTGACTATAAAGATTTATTAATTTAATTTTTTTTTTTTATTCTAGATAATTCCTACACATGTGTATATGTGCAGCATAATTCTACACCTACTAATATTCTAGATATCGAGTTATTACTGGACTTGCTTACAGGGAATCTATAATAAATACATCCCTTTTTGCACTCACCATAAGGTGCAGCAGTACCAAGAAAATAACCTAAAAGGATATCTGGATAAATACATTTAAGATACTCATCATAAGGTATCGTATTTACCGAATATTACAGTGTATGTGCGCGTATATACCCATGCATACTTATTTATTTACTAAGTTTTTTCTTGATTAACATGTGCGTTGATCACTTTTCCTAAGTATTGACCATTTCAAATTCTTATTTTTCCTAGAGTGCATGTAATATTAAGAGAAGTAGGCAGCAAAATATAAGGCAATTCAACACACAGATCGACTTTGTGCTGATTTAAACCAACTTTTAACTTCTTGCGGAAGTCGTGACTACAGCATGGGCAACTGTTGTGCACAACGGATCATGAAAAGGGACTTTAAGATTGCGAATGGCAGGACTATCTCTACTACACATTCGACTTACTAAAATATTTATTTTATTTGGTTACTGGGAATTTTTCCTCCAGATTTATTAATTTTTATATGCCAGGACTTTTCTACTGGCGCATCATCATCAATATTAATTATTTTTCGCACTACCCATCTGTAGAACAAAGTCACCGTAAGACAAGGCTTAATCCAACAAAAGTCAGGCCTGGAATTTATCTCCTTGCTCAAATACTCGCACACACCTCAATCCTAATTTAATACCCTTTTCTTTTTTTTCCTTTTTTTTTTTTTTTAACTTTATTTAATAATGTTTTATTTCCATTAATACGTTCATTATACACTTATTTATTTCATTTAAAAAAAAAACATTTTCATTTCGTTTGTCTACTTTGATTTTACACATTTTTTTTTTTTTTTTTGAAAGTCACGCTCCGCTAGGTTCTAGACTTATGAGCTGGGATATCAATATAATCGATAAGACATAATCGAGGGTTTTGACATAAATCATTTTATCGTTCCTTTAACATTTTAAAAACTCTAAGATTGTTATTTATTTACTAAGATTAACTTTAATTTATCATCATTCATTTATTTTTGATTTATTATTTTAATTTTAAATAGAAGTTTTAAATTTAACAAATTATTGACGTTAGAATAATCATATTCGAGTTCATTGTCCATTTCCGGTCCTTTTTGTTTATTTCCTTTACTATTCCGAGATCGATTACTAACTTTTAAACTATGTCCGGTGGTTCCTTCTTTCTTTCTACTAACTCACTATCATAAATTATACTCCATATTCTCACTTCTATCTCTGGATTAAAATCTATTTTATCTCTTTTTCTTTCCGTTTTATTTTTTTCCTTGTAAATTAGAAAATTTTTAAGCTTCACAGACCTCCGTATTTTTTCTAACCGTGAATATTTTTTTTTACGCTTTCTCTTTGTTTTAAATCTATGTTTAAAACAACTACGAACTTTTACATTAACCTTTTTAAATTTTTGTGAAAACTTTTCTACGCTATTTTCTAACTTGAACTTATGTCTCTCTTCTATTTCTTGATCTATTTTTTTCTCTGTGTTAGCACTATCCTGTTCTGCTTTACTTTCTATTTCAGTCTGTGGGCTATTTTGACTACGATTTATTTGATTTACTTTCACAGTTAAATTCGTAACTTCAACTTTTATTTCTTCAATTATTTTTCTATCTTCTATCTTATTTTTTTCTATTGCTTGGTAAGCAGTCTCTATTTTATTCTCTACTTGTGTTTTAATTTCAACTATTTCTTCCCTAATTTCTTCTTTTATTTTATTCTGGCCCATTTCGATCCGGTCCTTTAGCTTTTCAAGCATTTCAGCTTGCCCTTCCAATTTACTCTTCATTTCATTATTTTGGTTTTTAAGCTCTTCGGCTATTTTTTTATATTCTTCTGCTGTTTCTTTTTGTTTTTCGAACATGCAAGTTAATAAAGCTATGATTTCCCTTTTTTCTTTGTTCGGGATATTTTCTATATTTTTACCTTGAGTCTCCATTTTGGCTTTATTTTATTTTCAAATTTATAATTTTAAACACTTTTTTATCATTATTTTTGATACCATTTTATTTTAATAAGTTTACTAATTTCTATTTTATTTATTTATTTCTAAACTGGAAATACACGCTGACTCCGCTCTCCTTTGTCCGTTTATCCTACCCGATCTTAATGCTTTAACTCTGCCCAAACACCCAACTGTCATTTATTTAACAGAACGTAATTAGCACAAAATCTCTTTTCATTTAAAGACGTAAGAAACAAAAAAAAAATTCGGTCAATTCTTTTTTTTATTTTTAATTTAATACATTTTTACCTACGTAATTTAGATTTCTTTAAGGTTTTTATTTTTAAACAAGAAACACAAACATTTATTTACTGTTATTTCTTAGGTTCAGCCCCAAACGTTGGGTAAAGCCATTTATGTACCGGGTCGAACCGCTGAAACCACCTACTTATACATATATATAAGTTTTGGCCGGTTTCAAACTCCTTCACAATACATTTATAATATTATAAAGGTTAGGTGAACGAACCGGCACGTTCGAGCAAAATGGGAGATCTTATTAATAGCTTTAACTATCAACAATGGCCCATCTCGGCTGCTAGATTCAAACCCCTACCATCCAAATACTTTATTTGTTTCGGGGTAAACCCCGGGGCGCCAGCTAGTCTGAAGACTAACATATTCGGGTAGTAGGCTCATAATCCAGCGCTCGAAACAATTCCCTTAACCAGCCCAGTCTAAGTTTAATCAATGATATTTATTGCTAATAAGATATTGATAAAAAGAATTGACCGACAGATCAAATTTAAATTTTAAAAATAATTTATTTCAATCAACATAAATTAAGTTTAAATATAATTTACTAACCAACATCAACGCATTCTAAACATTTTATAAATCCAAATTTCACACACGCACATTTTTTTTAAATTTACATATGATAGGATATTTCATGAACAAAGCAACATAATCTTAGACATTTAAATTAACTCTCATTCGCAAAAAATAATAATAAAGCATTAATGACATTTGAGACTCTCGCATACACATCAATAGTTCCTTTTATGTATGATAGAGTTCATATAATGTTAATCTTCAATATTTACGGAGTACAGTGGTGACTACTACTGGTAAATAATAATAATAAAACAGATACCTAGGATTTTTTTTTTTCTTGTCGGTGGCTACTTCTGCTGCTTCTAATGGATTGTATCCAACCGGTTAGATTTTGTTTATGGAAGAGAATTTATGGTAATCCGTTGGTTTCTTCTTGGAGACAGCTGCACGCTTTGACGGAGGGTTTCTGTGTTGTTATCCAGACATTATTTCTCAGGCAGGTTTTGATGGTCTTATTGGACTAACAAGGCTGGATGCAAGCGTATATTTCCAAAAGCTTTTCAGCACTGCATTTCTGTAAACTGACACAGTAAAACTAGACTGAATTTCAAACTCCAACTGAAATGTCTGATAAACGAAAAAAGGTCTATTTATACCTCATGACGTGTTTTTGTTTTAATATCCTCCGGCAATACGTGTTGTTCAAATTCCTTTAGATTAATTATTATGACAACGTGTTTTTCTGATTGAATATTTTATTAGTAGTAGCTATTTTAAAATGTGTTGTTTTCATATCTTTAATTTAGCAGTCCACCACTGTGTTTCTTTTGAAATACATTTCATTTCTTTATTCATTTTTTCTTTTTTTTATATTATTCTTACATGCATACTTTTGTTTACATTCGCACGCACTAATATAATCTATTACAATAAACTGGAATGAAAAGAGATTTTTTCTTTTTTTTTTTTTATATCTTAATAATTTTAACTTTTTACGAAACTCTTAGTTTGTTTTTTTTTTTTTTATATAGGAAAACTCCCTCTCCCCTCTTTAAAGTAATTAATTGTAACTTTCAAATTCTTTTTTCCGAAAGATTTTGATAATAATTTTTATCCAAAATTATTTTATATACATGTGCCAATTTGGCATTGGCACAATATATATATATATATATATATTAAATTCAAAACTACCCCAAAACCAAAATTAAACCAGACCAGCATAAAAATAATATTAAAACACAACCCAAGATTTCACTGCTACAAGCAGACTTTTCAAGTGTAAAGAACTACAAAAACTACACAATATATATAATATTAAAAACTACCCACAAATCCATTCACTTCCCATCCACTCTTAATATTAAAAGAACTCTTAAATAAGTTAATTGCTTCAGAATAATAAATTTTCAATAATAAAGACTCTTTAATTCTTCTTTTGATTTCATTTCTCTCAAAGAAGACAACCTTAGCTTCATCAAAATTAATAGTGTGGCCTGAATCTTTTTCATGGACATACAAAGCAGAACTAAGATATCTATTTTTAACTCTACTTTCATGAACATTTATTCTTTCATTTAAACTCAAACTACTCTGACCTATGTAAACCTTCTTACCAAATAAACAAGGAATAAAATATACTACACCAATAATAGTCTTTCTATCAAAAACTTCTTTTGTATTATTTAATAAATTATTCAATGTAACACCCCTTTTCCAAGCAAATTTTCTTATTTCCAAACAATTTCTACACACAACTTTATAAGAAGACAATTTAAATGGCAAAGAAATAAAATCATATTTTTCTTTAACCTTTACATCCTTACAAATATTACTATTAAATAAAATACTTTTAACAAATTTATCAGAGTATCCAACACTCAAGTAATCTTTATAAAATTGATATTTCTGAAACAAAGCTACCCCACTAGAATTATTTCATTTAATATTCCTATGACAATAATTCCTTAAAGCAGCTACTTTATGAGATACAGACTGATAGCTCAATAAAACTCAATAAAACTCAGTCTCTCACCATCACCTTTTTCAGACCCTGCAAAACTAAATATAAACACCTATTACAATGCAATAAATAATTTACAAAAAACGATCTAGATTCTACTATCAGATAGCACTACTGAGTCACTCTTCTCAGAAATTTACATAATGATAAACAAAAAAAAATCAGTCAGAACTTGACTCGATATCGAGATATATAGCTTATATCAACACACTCTAATTTAATATCAACCATATTACACAAAAACAACCTCCCACCTCAAGATTAATCACATTAGCATATGAAATACATAAAACAATCAGTCAGTCTAAACCGGTTCAACATAATGAAACATATATAATAAAACTCACTCAACTCTCTAAACAACTTTGTGATACATTAAAATATCTAAGCATAAAAAAAAATTGCCTAGCACAGCTGCACACTTGAACATGCAGATTCATCATGTGGGCTTTGGGATATCCATCCACAAATAAGGTTCCCATGGCATTAGAATCAGAAAATAAGGTTACAGCAGGATTTAACATGATTGGGCCTATACATAATTTTTTTAAAACAAACTAACTAATCATGATCAATTCACACCCACGGAAGATTTTTTTGGAAAAACTGAAGATGCAGAAGCATTTCAAATTGAGGATTTTGGGGTAAGTTTAGCATCAATCCCTGTCAATTGTCATTCAGGATCTCCAAGCATATGCCAATTCATACTTGCACATCATAGCCAATTTACAAATACATGCTTGTGTCAACTAGCAAATCAAATATCACAAAAATATATAGCATATGGGGATTATATAAAATATCAATGGTACCATTCATGAAAAAACAAGAACCCATTACCAGGTCACCAATGTAAGACCTACCTCAATCGAGCTGTTAGGAATTAAAATTTTAGAAAAAGTAATAATGATGGAAATTGAACCATACATACTGTCAAAAATATAACAACATCAATACACAACAAAAGGCTCATCAAGAGGTCAGGCATCACTAATCTTTAAAACTATAATTAGGTCAGTTATTAAGAAAAAGAAATATGCTACAATTGCTGTACAACTAGATTTTGAAAGTGCTTTTGATTCTGTACCAATAAAAATATTGCTAAACCAAGTAAAAGAAACAGAAATACCACAATCAATATTATATACAATAGCTAATCTACTTTCAAACAGAGAAATATATATCACACTTAATGGAATAACCTCATCATCACTCTATTCCACTCAATCAGTACTACAAGGTTCACCATGGAGAAGATTACTGCTTACATTCTACATAACCCCGTTATTAGAAGAAATTGAAAAAAAGATATAGGGAGTGCTAATACCAAACACCAAAAGATACATTCCATGCATAGCTTATATGGATGACATTACTATATTCTTAAAATCAAAAAAGCAACTACAAGCACTACAAAACATCATAAAAATTACACAAAAAAATTCAAACCTAAAATCAATCTCAGTAAATCAGCTGCTTGGACAATTTTTACAGGAAAAATAAATACACAAATTTATCAAGGAAAGACCACTAGTTTTCTATGTTTCCCATTTTATCTGGAAATTAATCAAGTGAGAACAAAAATTCAAAACAAACTCAAAGTAGAAACAGAAAGAATCACAGAATCATTATCCAGAGCATATCTATCAATATAGGCAAAAGTAACTTTGTTCAATCAACTCATAATAGCAGAAATCAAGTATTATTTAACAATAATTAGTTTCATAAAATCATTTATAGCCTCAATTAACTCATTTTGTAACAAGCTATTATGGAGCAGGAAAGTTGTCACAATATCAATAAACCAACTTAACCAACCAACAAAATGGAATGATCTTGGTCTTCACTCGATATCAGTGTTTCAGACACAAAAAACAATAAATCTTTTAATAGCCATAATTAAAAAATTTCCAGATATTGAATCAATATTGGAAATCACACCCACAGATAACTATATCATTATGTTGCTTGAAAGCATTGAAAACATCAAAAAAAAAATAATGCTTAAAAGGTGCCAGATACATGATTTTTCAACACCAAAACAATCTGAAAATAAACAATATCTGTACTAGAAATAAATATTAGCCAATTACTTTAAAATTTAGAAAATGGTACCTGGAAACAAAATTTTATGATTTTATCATTAAAATCAATTTAAAAGCACTACCAACAATGCCTCTGTGTATGCTGTGCCACAGGAATGAGGAAACAAAACCATTTTATATATAGCTATTCAGGGCTTGAAAAAGTAAGACAGATAATTATTGGTGGATATAGGAAAAATGAAACTACAATAGATGAGATACTGTAAACTTTCAAGAGAAATGCAATACCAACTATAAGGGCAGCCATTTTCAGCTTATATGCATTCTGGCACCCTGGATGCATTTTTCTTTAAGAAATAATACAAGAAGACACTCTAACATCTATAAAAACAAATTACAAGTAATAAAGGAAAGTGACAGGCTTCTTGCATCGCCTGACATCTTTGCAACAATGTGGTCTGGTTTTAAAATACAAGCAGCATTGTAATAAAGAACACAACAAAAAAAGGCAAAAGCAAGCATAAAAATTCAATGTTGCAAAAACAATACAAGCAAGTAGCAACAACATGGAACATTGAGAGTCAAGTGCAAGGAACAGGGCATACAATGAGAGATGAAGTGCAAAGAGACTGGGTGTATGTCTTGTCCCAGTGCTACAACGTTTTACATGAAAACTCAACTGGTGATGATGATGATGAAAGATTGAGTGAACTCGAGATATCAAGTTAAAAGTATACATAAATATAAATATTAATAAGGAGATCCCAACAACTGGATTATAATTTAAAATATAAACATTTATTTAGAAATAATTCAAGATGAATTTTATATATATAATCAATTCTATGCTTGTAAAACTTTATTTTTATTGCAACCATTTAAGAAACTTGTTACAATTATTTTTATTTTGACAAATATTAATTTAGTGCAGCAGTTATAAAAAAAAGTTTTATACAATTTCAATACATAAGTTTATTTTCATTTGGAGATTTTCTTTATAACAATTAAAATAAGGATACATTTTGATCAGTAGACAAGAACATTATTTATTTTACATTTTCAGCATTTAAGGATAGAATATAGCATAACTCTGTAATTGCAGGAATGGCTTATTTCAATAAAGGGGAGAGTAGCTTCATGAGGAATTGGGTTTAAACTCCAGTGAAAGATATTACTAAGAGAAGATTTTATTAACACATACCATTACAATTTAATTTGCTAAACAGGCTAGAAAACTAACTATAAGAAATGGCAGTGCTAGCATAATATCAGCGAGAGGAAATAGCACATTTGGCCAGGACAAGAGCATTCTCCAATTTTCTTTAAAGGTGGTATATGCCATCTTCATGTTAAAGTGGTACAGGAAGAAAAGTTAGGTAGGAAGATTATATGGGTCAGACCAGGTGCATCAATACATTGCTTCATCTACTCTAACCTGGATGTTCTAGAAGTAAACATCAACTTCTATTACCAACGAGAACACTAATGATGAAGCTTTGAATCCCTGGAGTAAGGTACAGGCGATTCAAAGCAGTATATAAATATATACTTGGAGAAGAATGACGAATGAAGAGGATCATGACTCCCTGGAGTGAGGTACAGACGAATCAGATCAAAGCCTTATGCGGCTTATGAATAATTGGACATATGCTAACAACGCTATCATAATAATATAAAATCACTAAATTTAAATATTAAAGAAAATCTTAAATGGTTTAACAAATCCATAATAATATGCTAAAATAATGGCCCATGTAATCTACAGTCATAGATCATAAATTAAACTATCATTAATGAAGTATGCATTGCTCCTCCCTCTTGAATCAATATTTTAACATATTAAACAACACTAAAATTCATGCACTTAAAAGTGCAAATTACAAAATAGATTTAATTCGCCAACCTTTTGGTGATGATGATCAATAAAAAATTAATAAAACTAATGGACACCAATATCCACCCCAGATTGCAAAAGTATTTATACATTTTGTATAAATTTACTATAAGACATTTATTTAAAGAAACAGGTATTCATTTTTAAAGTATAAACCCAATCTTACGAGATATTTAAAATAAATAACAAGAACCTGTTAAGTCCTCCCTTCCCTTTTTAATAGAAGTTCATAAGACTAGATTTGATTGGCATTTCCAAATAAAATTAAGTGAAAAATAGAAAAATATTATTAAAATTAAATTATAACCGCACTAAATTATAAAAATAATAAGAAGCTGAGTTGGATGAATGATTATTTTGGATAGCAGAGAATTGATACAAGATTAGCGAACTTTAAAAAAATTAAACATAAAGGAAACATTACTTTACAAATTAAATTACAAATTAGAATTGGCTAATGTGATTATGTTATCTTTGGGCTGGTTACCTCAGGATTCCATGAAGTATGAAGGGATCTTCTATGGCAGGCGGTATTTTTGAATGATAGAAGCTACATCTTGGCATGAATCAGGCTGAAGACAGAGGGGACAGTGGATTAGGCCCTCAAAATTTCAACGGACATGAAGTCATCTAGCAACAATTGACCAAACTCTGACATAATAGACTTTTTAGCCTATTTATGTCACTTTTTAGCCCTTCAGAGAATGTTTGTTTTAATTAGATTTCCTGGCTCTAATGGATCTTTAATTTAGAAGAGTCTTTACTCTACTGGTTAGTAAAGATGCAGTCATGAGATAACTGTCTAAAATCAATTCAAACCAATTTCCTGTTTGGAAATAGATTTGACAAAAAATGTTAATAACTAACTAAAATCCATTAGCTTTGTTTTAGATTTTACTTTTTCTTAACTTTAATTTACAAATTCCTTTTTGTTAAAATCATGAAACTTCTCACCCCTTTAATTATTTTTAGACAGTCATCTTGAATTTATATAAAAAAAATATAATTACAATATTGAAATAAAAGTAAGAAAAAAATTCAATTTTTAAAAGACACAAAATTATTTAGTATTTTAAATTAAATACATATAAGCTCCTGTAATATATGTATATCTGAGTTGCCTCTATAAAAGCTAATATTTACAATCATTAAAGATTTTTATTTCAGATTTGTATTTATAAATCTCATAGACGCCTCTCAGAAATACACATATAGTTTATATACATTTTACAACAACAACAAAAAAGGAGCATGGTGACATGTGGGCTGTGGTGGAACCATGAAACTCGATCTTGAACTAAGGTTACTGTTTCAATAATAATAATAATAATAATAATAATAATAATAATAATAATAATAATAATAATAATAATAATAATAATAATAATAATAATAATAATATGATGATGATGATGATGATGATGATAATGACATAAAAATAAGTAAAATTTTTAGTAATAATTAGTAGTAGGTTTTAAAAGAAAATGAAAAAAATAAGGTTTTAACATTTTTGTTAAGAATTACTATTTCTAATTAATTAAAGTTGATTTTTTCTTATCTTTATAAAACCAATATTGCTCAAATTAATGTGTAGTTAACGCATTATACCATTTTGGTGCTAACTTTCCCACTGCTCATTTTAGATCTTTAGGACTTTTGATTTAATGCTTATTTTTATGATAACTTCACTTTGTGTTATGCAAAAATCAAATAAATTATCGAACCAGATAAGTAATATACAAGAAATGTAATGAAAATAAAAACATTATATATTCAAAATAGTAACAATATAAGATTTCCATACACTTAAAATTATTTTTATATTTTTTCATAAATACTAAGTTTTAACAAGTAAATTTTAAAATGATATTCTTATTGACTGACTCATTATATTCTCTACAAAATTTTCAATAAAAATGTTATATAAATTTCCTAAGATAATCTTTCATTCCAAAATAGTAGAAATAAAGACACTAATATTTTTTTATTTTTTCGAAAAATCCTTTAGCCATTTCTTCTTTGTAGGGGTCTATATAATTATCCAAAAAGTGGAAGACAAAAATAAGACCAAAATAGTTTTACGTAATTAAATAGCTCAGATACAATACTTATGAAGCTCAACAAAAAAAAACAACAAAAGTTTGATTCATGCAAGATAAAATAATAATAATAATAATAATGCTATTTTAGTCTAATTTTTTACTTAATGGAAAAGGGTTAACTGTTAGGTAAAATTGATCTAAAATATAAAACCAAATAATTACCACAAAATCATTGTTAACAAATTATTAAATATTATTACAACCATGCAATTAAAGAATAAGCATATAAATAAAAATGATGTAATATTGTGTAATGGTCATATTTGTACATTGAAGCAACAAAATTCAGAGTTTTGGCAATTTATTCCAAAGCTGATCTAGATGAGGGGTTGAGATCTAAAATCAGATCACACTTCAGTTTCTTCACCAATGCTCCATGATTTACTACCGTATGGATGACAGATATGAGGCTATAGTCAATCTCTTTTAGTTCATGTGCCAGCAGCAACAAAGGGTAGAGTATGAGACTATGGGAATAATGACTAAATTAATCCTAGGTTACTAACTTAATACACACATATGGCTGGCTAAATAATGTGTATATTAATAACTAATACTAAATTAAAATAGATTTTGGATAATATTTAGGAATGAACTATGAGTAACATACTAAACATTTTATAAGTTTTAAGGTATTTAATTATTAAAGTCTAATTTAATTAATGCAAATGGAAGTGCATTGGGATTTACACTCACAGGTGTTTTTGCAATGATGAACAGAGTTATATACACAGTCTCATCTTTATGTGCACATTATAGTTTAATTTTAAAGTTAATTATAATTATTATTAATTTTATGTGTGGTTTATTATCATGCCCAGATTATGCTATGTCATTCCTATGAAGTTTTCTAAAAGTTAAGTTACATGAATGACAATGATAAAATATAATTAATTCTATTAATAATACATAAAGAGCAATAAAGGTGCTCCCTATGAAGATTGTTTTATATATACTATAAACTAAGAAAAAATAAAGCATATTTGGGACTTAACTAGTTATTTATAATGTGCTTTATAACATCATTCTTGTTGTTACTTAACTAGACATACTTTATTAACATGCAAACCTTAATCATGATAAGCTAAAACATAGTAGCTTAACTAGATATACATATATGTAAGATATGTTTCAAAACAGAGATTTAGGATTGTATAAGAAACAGCCTACTATGACAGCTCCCAATCATCTCTCTAAATTATTAATACTAATAATCTCCACTTCGAATTATGGTATATGATAAATCAATGAAATAAAGAATATAAAAGAGAATAGGCATGACCACAGATTAGGACAGTATAAATATAATAAATGAACACAGTTATTATCTTTAGGAAAATTATTACATTACAATTATCCATTTAAAAGGCAAGACTTAAAATTATTATTATTATTAAAAGTTACATTATAAAATTTATTACAGTTAGAATAAATGTGATTTATTAGAAAACATTTAGGATTTATAATTTTTATGAATGTTCATTATATAGCTAGCTTAAATATATTAATTTATTAAGTGCAAGCAGACGATGTAATAATAACCTGAGAGGCTAAAACCTTTGACCGATGCACGTTAAAAATGCTTATGAGACAGCCAATCAGATGTAATAATGACTGCACATGGAACCCTCAATTCTAAAACACAAGTCAAAAATATGAAAAAAAGATGGAACCCACCTTAATTTATATATAATTACACCAGGCACAAGCATTTAAAACTAAGAGCGTGAAGCTTTAAACACCTTCACATTTAATTCACTAAATATTATATATAAATAAATAATGTGAAATCTTTAGATTTACTACACAGTAATTTTCAAATCTAATGAAATGATCATAACAAATGTAAATATATTAATTTATTATGTACAAGCAGATGATGTAATAATAACATGAAAGGTGATGTGCTTTAAAAATCCTTATGTGAAAGTGCATTTGTTGAAGATTTTTGCCTTTCACGTTATTATTACATCATCTACTTGAACTTAATAAATAAATATATTTACATTTGTTACGATCATTTCATTAGATTTGAAAATTACTGTGTAGTAAATCAAGAGATTTCACATTATTTATTTATATATAATATTAGTGAATTAAATGTGAAGGTGTTTAAAGCTTCATGCTCTTAATTCAAAGTGCTTGATTCTGGCTTATTGATATATACATTTAAGTAGAGAAAAAAGTGGGTTTCATTTTTTTCTCATATTTCTGGTTTGAGTTTTAGAATTGAGAGTTCCACATGCAGTCATTATTACATCTAATTGGCTATCACATCAGCATTTTAAAGTGCATCTATCAAAGATTATAGCTTTTTACATTATTAGAGCTAGCTTAAGAAACTTATTTAAAACAGTTTAATTTTAGATTTAATTTTAAGAGCTCTCTGGAAAGAAATGTTACCAATCTTTTTCTGGTGAGGCATCTTTTGTGGCATTTGGCACTGGTGTTCTTTGTTGAGCTGGCATTCCCAATGTCTTCATGGCAGGATGTTGGTCTCAAACTTCTCCATTCCAATCAAACAGTCTTCCAAAAGAAGATGGCAAAATTTGAGCCTTCTAGCTGACTGTTCTCATTTTAAAATCAGGCATAGTCCCTGTCAGCAACTGAATCAATAATTTAAGAGAGTGAACCTCTAGTGCTAAATTTTGGAGTTTTTTATATAACTCTTTGACTCCCTTTCTTGATTCCCACAAAATTAAACCAGATGTGTGGTGTGATAATTTCCAAAAAACAGGTAATCTTGTAAAAGAGATTTAAGTTTTGTAAACATTCTGTTATATATGTAATTCTGTCACCTCTAGAATTGAAATTTATAAGAAAATAAAAGTAAATGTGTATTCTAGTTTTATAATAACCAAGATAAAATAATTTAAAGTGTTACAATGCTTATAAAATCTATTGCATTACAGCTTCACTCACATATATATGTAAGTGATCTCATACACATACAACAATGCTTACACAACTTACTTTTCATTTAATATTTAAATTTATAACTATGTAAATGCATTATAACTATATACATATGGACATTAATATCTATGTATACAAATGTATAAACATATGCACATATACATAAATATACACCATTATACACTAAACTATATTAATATATTATAATATACATGGTCTTATTATGGGTTTGAATTGGGGCAAATACTACTATGGGACAATGTAGATGAAATGGGATGTTAGACAAATTAATATCATTTCGATACTGATTATAACTATTCATGATTTCACATCTGATCACAAAGTCAAAACATTAATGCAAGAAAATGAGTACAGGAACTGGAATAGCAGTTAACTCTCTTAAAGAAAACTATGTGAGGCAAAGTTTGAACGAGAGCATTACCTATTTTAATTTCAGTTGTTAAGCACTAAAACAACCTCTAAACATTTTAAGTGTATAATCATCACTCCATAATCAAAAAACTTTCATGCATGTTTTAGAGAACACTACAGTACTTTTTTGATATTATCAACCTCTTAAAATGTATGCGTGAGTATGCATATAATATCAGAAGTTGTATTGTTATTTGTTAAAATATCCATTAGGCACATATGAAAAAGATCCATAATTTAAACCAAATTCATAACTTTCTGTCACAATGCTATGATTTGAAATCTCATTTGACTAGTTTTGAGTGATCATATTATTTCACATGACTGTAATCAGTAAATTATTTAATGGTTTTATCAACAATCACCTTTCTATGCATCTGATACATCTCTAAAGTGTATATTATTGTTGTCATGTATATCATATAACATAATTGGTATAAAAGCTATCACAATTTTTATGTTTATTATTTAGCATTTTTCATTATCTTCAAAATTAAGAAACAAAAATTTATGTGAATAATATCACAAATGATTATTTTTATTTAGTTTTTATAAAATGATAAATAAAAAAGTACTTATGAGTGACTGAAAACCTTGGTGATGACATTCACCCATAAACACTGTGCAGTAAAGGCAATCACCACAATTATAAGCAAAGATAGTTGGTTATTTCTTTTTATGTAAATTATAATTTCTATTACTTCTAAAATATCACTTGCAAAAAATTATGTAAAAAAGATTAGTCTATCAATTCCAAGCATAAATAGAAAACACAGTCAATGCTTAAATCAGTTGAATAATCAATTATTCTCTTCTGTAAATTTGTCAATAAACATTAAGCCATAAGAATGACAAAGATGGAAAATAAATAAATGTGTTATTTGAAAAAAATCATCATAAAGTCATTATTTTTTATTATAGAGAAATGAAAATTATATTTTCTCAAAGAAGATTGAAAAACACAGTAACTACAAAATAATATTTCAATGATTGTTTTTAATTATTTTTAAAAAAGGATTTTTTTTGCAAATAAAATATATATTGATGAGGATAAAGATTGTTCGAAAAAAAAATTGGAGAAGAACAAGTTATAACATTGAACTTCAATATGTTGTTTAGTCAGCAAGTCATTCTTAACTGAGCTTTTGACAGTGGAAAATCCAGCTGTGAATTGAGAGATAAGCTTGTAATGTAAAATAAGACTAATCTCACTATTAGTTTAAAAAAATGTCTTCAAAATAAATTTAAAGGCAATCATGTGCTATTATTTAGCTAAATGTTAAGCATCACCAAACCTAACTTTGTAACCTGTTTACTAGAAAAAATAATCACCCTCCTTCAGACTTTGACTTGTTGAAAATTTAGAGTACTTTCAAGATGTAGCCAGGAGAGACTGATTTACTTTTTTGTTTTCATGTACATTGGCCTATATTTAATTTAATGTTTAGAATAAATAATGTAAAAGAAAAATTGATGGCCTAATGGTTAGCATAGCTGCCTTCCAAGCAGCTAGCCTGGGTTTGCTTCATGGTCAATGCATTTGACATATAAAAAAATACCCCTGAGAGAAATCTAAAACAAGGCTTGTGTTTTATCCAAAAGCATGACTGTTTCAATTGGAGTTAACCTGAAAATTTATTACATTATAATGCTAATAAATTTACCTGTGTTTGCCTACCCAAAATGTGTGTTAATTTGGATATTAATATTATAAGCATCAACTGAAATCTTGAACTACAGCAAAAAGTCAAACATAAATTCAACTTATGATAACCCACATCAGAAATAATTGTTCTAATTTTAACATGAACATTTAAAGAAAGAAGAAACAAAAACTAGCAGAAAAAACTGAAAATTGTAACTACAAAAAAAGAGCTAAGACAATGAAATTATGGTGAAATCTGTTGTTGTTGATGTGCACATCTTTATTTACACATTTTTCATATATGTAACTACATGGTCAAATAAGTTTTTTAATATCAGTAATAATTGTTAATAAAGAATAATTTTAAGTTTATTTTGTTTAAACATGTTTTTTTAGTGAATTTTTTCTTCAAAATTATAAAAAAGGTTATTGGATATTCCCATTTTCATAGTAAAGAAAAATAATGTTTTAGCTACTCCTAAATTTTATCTCTTGTGTTTGATATTTTAAAAAAAAATACTTATTAGCAAAGGTGTGAATAAATCCTTAAATATATGTTAATTAGTTTACTAATAAGAATCAACCGGTTAATCATATTTTCTATACAAAATTATATATTGTTTTTGATAAAAATTTAATAGATTTGAAATTTTATCAGATTCACATATCTTTTATGAATTTATTAATTTATTAGTTAATTTCATTAACTGAGCTTTTAAAAATAATAGTTTTAATGTCTTTATTCTTCCAGCTTTTAGTTTTATAAATTGGAAGTATGTGACTTGATTTCATTATGATGTAATATTTTAAGATGTTGTAAATTTTTTCAGACTATTTAAATTAAAGTAGGGTAAACTTTTATTTTTATACATTTATATGGATCTTTGTTCACAGTCATAATCCATAATGTCTTTTGATCATAAACTTGCTTGAGCTATAATGGTTAACTTTTATATTTGTGAGGGAATATTTTTGTATATCCAGTCATTTCCTGGATGTGCAAATGTAATAATCATCTTTAAAATTTATTTACTGCACTTTATTTTAGCTTATAATTGGCTTGCACCTTTATTGTACCATATCAGAACATGAATAATAATCAGCATTGGTCAGAACCCCAGCATTCTTGTACTATGATAGATACTTCAGCCCTTAAATAAGGGCATGCAACCAATTGTTTTCTATTATGTCCCATGTTTGGAATTTGCTAGAAAATAATTAGTCTAGAAGTTTATTGTATATCTTTTTTTAAATCCAATCAAAAGGATGACTGATGATTATTCTTACTTAATACTGGTGATGTTGCTTATTATTACTATAACAATTTATTTTTATTGAATGCTGATTCACTCATGATTCTTTTATATTTGTTTTTTTTAGATTTGTGGATGACTTTTAAATGGCTAAGTTAATTAAGATTTTGATATTTTGAGATAAAAATGATTACCATTTGCTCATATTTAGAGCTTCTCTCAATCTGCTACAATATGCTTATTTGTCTTGAGTGAAAAAACTTTTACTAAGTTTTATTTGTACCATATGTTTTTATAGTTAGTTGCTGATGCTGCCCATTTGGTATTTTCAACATACCTGGAACATAAGGGATTATTTAATATATATTTTCAAAATGGAAATGTTTTCAACATCAAATTTTATACTCACCAAATATATTGAAATATCATTATAAAAGTCATTTTTATTGTAAGTAACAATAAATTACTAAAATATGTCATAGAAAATATATATAAAGACTTTGTTAATGCTTTTATGCAAATATTAAAATTACTAACATTTTAAGAGAAACTCGTAAGATCTGAAAAAGAGCAAAACATTTTCCCAACTTTAGATATTGAATTAATTAGTTAATATTTTAGAAAAGTCAAGATTTACCTCTTCACTTTAGTCATCATGTTTACACAATATTAGAGTATGACAGTCTTCAAATTTGGATCACATTTCATCGAAGCTAAAAAATGTATAGTATTACCTGTCCCATTATCGTTATAGTTTCATCATCCTTTCGCCTAACAACATAATTTTTTCCATTTTAAGTATGTTAATATTTTTAAATAATTTATTATCAAGAAAGTTTTTTAATAATAAAAAAACAAAAAATGTAATTATACACTTCAATTTAATCCTGTGGAAAAAAATTTGAAATATCTGAAAAAAATACCCGTATTAAATAAAATAAAAAAATTTAATCTGTAAACGCAATAAAAAAAACAAAATTAGGATTTGAATAATAATGTCAAATTAAAAATATTATCAAATCACAATATATAATAACTTACATTATACAGATTGATAAAATAAATTTAATTTTGGATATATTTTTATTTGAAATAAATCTTTATAAGAAAATAGAGTTTAATGTGCGTGTGAATATACAACACTTAAATTAAAGGTGGTTTATGCTTTTTGTTACTGATACAAAAAATTCTCTTAGCGAGTGAATTACTGCATATAAGTACATCTATATTTGGTTCACTAAAAAAACATGACTAGTTTTCTGACACTGTTCTTATTATTATTAATCTCAAAACGATAATGTGCATTTTTCTTAGCAGAATAATAGATTAAATGGTACTTTATAATAACTATAAAGATTTGAAGACAAAAGTTTAAGGAATGACAAGAAGGTTTAAAAATGATTGGTGGATTTAAAGTGCAAGAAAAATACAAACGAACATTCATGGTAATTTTACATTTTTTTTTTTGATACATGAAAAGTAGCATATGATCCTGAGAAATGGTATAATTCTATTAAGTCCAGCAATGGAACTTTTTTTTATGAGGAGAATAATATTTTGAACTAGTGGAAGGAGTATTATAATCATTTTCTGCATAATGATACAATAATTGAGATAATGACTTATAATAATATACCTATTTTATTTAGATTTGGACAAAAACTTTCAGATTAGTGAATTGTATAACCATTTGACTACCATTTAATATGCAGAGGCTGCTAGTAACAACAAAACCTCTCCATACAGAATTGCCACTAAGCGCAGCCCTTAGTAATCAATGAATTCAATAAGATTTGTCCATAAAACTCTATCTAGTGCTTACTTATTCAATATCCCCAGACCAGCTTGTGGCATAATTCAATGAGGAGCCTTGGATTTGAGACCACTGTACCTAGATCTTAAAATCAAATGCAAACATCCAGCAGTCACTTTTTATCTATTTGGTTAACTATAAACCTAAAAGCTCAAGATGAAAATATAATAATGTTTTCGATCAAAGCTTATTCACTTATATTGTCATATAGATTTGAACTCAGTTCAGCAACTATACATTTTGGCAAAACTACAAACACCATTATCATATAGATAGAAAAGGTATAAAACCATTAAAATAGCATGTGATCAATCCTTTCATTCTTATCTGTTATAATCCTTCCACAGATAACCTACTGAACCCTGATGATTTTATAGGGTAATAATGACTGTGGTTTTTGAAATACCAAAGATACTAAAATATATAGATTGTGAAATCAGTTCAGATCTATATGACTATACAAGTGAATGAGATTAGATCAAAAAATGTTAGTGTTTTCATTTTAGCCTCCTAGCTTTATGGTTAACCAAATAGATAAAAGGTGGCTGCTAGAGGATTGCATTACATCCTAAATGTCTAGATGAAGTGCTCTTTAATTCGAGGCTCCATACTGATAAAAACTGCAAGCTAAAAACTAGTCTGGGAATATTGGATGAGCAGACAAAAGATAGGGATTTTGTTCACAAACCTTCTTGCAACTATTGATTATGAAAACTTGTCATTAGTGGGAATAGTGTATAGAGTGTTTGTTATTATCTTTATATAATCTTAAAAATGAAAAGTAAAAAATCCTGATTAAATGCATGGAAAAGTTGTAAAATATGATGGTAATATAATTGGCTTTAAAAATATTGCAATTTTTATGAATACATAGACCCATAAAGTTGTATTAACCCTATCTTAAAGATGCTTTTATTTACGAGTTTTTGAAAGCAAAATGATTAGAGATTACAGTAATTGTTATGGAAAATCATTAATATTCCTTATAGCAAAAGTACTGCTATATCTCAACTTCCCATCAACTAATGAGCCATTTTAAATTCTTTCTTATCTCAATCAGATTGAACAGACATCTTCACAGACCAATGAAATCTTTATTGTTTTCATTATGGGTTGTTATCCAGCCATAAATTGTCAGTGCAATTGGAGATAAAAGTTAGATAACAATTTACTGTAAGATTTTAATTTCAGTAAACATGTCTTTTTTAAGGCAGATGAGGCAAATTGGCCTTAAAACAGGAAGCTGCCAGAACCTGAATCAGACATGAGATAAGCTGTCACAGAATATCCAGATGTTTCACCATATCTATTCATAAGGCAAACTGTCACAGTATAATTGGAAATGGTAGATAAACTTAAAAGGATACTTGAAACCTCATACAGTAAATCATCTAAACACTGTACCAGGCTAACAGTATTATGCAAAAGTATAACTGGCGTATATCATATAAATAAGCATTTGTATATTTATTTAATTAACAAATATTGTATTTTAGAAGTTCGTATTTATTAATTTTAAAATAACATATTTGTTGTAAATCGTTTTCTGATCAATAAGCATTATTTTAAAACAAAAGTGAAAAAAAAATTATAATTATTTAAATTTTTGTACGTAGATTTTTTTAATTAGTTTCTGATGTAGGTCCTTCATAATATCTCTCTAATAAACTAAACTAGGAAATCTAATTTTAGAGGAATTTGAATAAACTTTTATTGCTTAAAACGTTTTCTCCAGGCTAAATAAAATTTATTCGGAAAGAGTAATAACTAACTAGATTTCCTAAGGAATGTATTACTCTCAGTAACTTTATCTAGGTAAAATTAGCATACTTAATCACTGTTATTTGATAATATTTCTTGTTTTTTTTTGTCACATGACTAAAGTTTTTAATAATAAATATGTTAACTATATTTATCTGAATACAGTTCAGAAACTTGATAGCGAATCTCTACCACGAATAAAAAAATGTTTATTATTACTGTGTTGGCATTATTATCTATAGTTATATTAATTGCTTTGTACTTTAATAAAAGACATACAAACTTACCCCCAGGACCTACTGGATTGCCTTTGATTGGAAATACTGTTTTGTTTAAACCAAAATCTCATGAACTTCTTGCAGATCTAGGAAAAATTTATGGAAATGTTTTTCGGATTTACTTCGGCCCGAAAATGATGGTAGTATTAAATAATTATGAGGCAATAAAAGAAGCTTTACTGAAACAAGGCGAGTGTTTTGCAGGACGACCGTCTACATTTATATTCGATTGGTATCATCAAAATGAAGGTATTTTTTTGCCTTTTTTCTGTCAGCATATAATATAGTTTTGCATATGTTTAAAAATCTTGTGGAAATAAAGTTTTTGGAAAGAAGTTTGTTCAGGATATTTATAATGGTTCAGTAATAATGTACTTATTTATCTAAGATAGTAAACCTAACTATCTATACAATATTAAGCGGTAAAAAAACTGTTTTGCTATTCTTAATAAAAAAATAAACCAAAATAGAAGGCTGTTGAAACTCTTTTTTACAAATAACTTCGAAGGCCTATTAAATAATGGCCTTCTTTTACAAAATTGTTATATCAGGAGCAGTTGAAAGAAATGTTTTTTTTTTCTAACGTGGATTATTTAAAAGACATCTTCAAAGGAAAGGCAAATTAAAAGCTGTTGTTCATTTAGAAAGTTTGATTCCATATTATAATCAATCTTATTAAGTTAAATAGACAATTCGAAATAAAATAAGTTCTATGATTTTAATTAGACAATAATATACATAATATGTAAAAATCTATGACACTTAAAAGAATAATAAAGATAATATATGACCTGCAAAAACTTCCTAGATCTACTTTCTATGGATATTTTCTTTTTCGAGCAAAACGATTCCTTGATTGACATTTCGATTTTCTTCTCTTTAGAGATATAATAAACAAACAACTCCATACTTCCCCATTCTTTTTAAATTCACATAAATAAAGATATAATAAAAGACAAATGACCCCTAAGATGCATTTCGTGCTAAACCAGCACTCGTCAGTTGGTCCAGGTCACTATCTCTCATATTTCTTCTCTTCTATAGCGTTCAGTTTTCATAATAGAAGTTTCTTTATATAAAATTCCGTTCTCTTTTTTTATATTATCCTATTAGTCTTTTTTAATTTAATTATTGTTTAAATTTTTTTTTTTTCTGTAAAGAAAGAATGAGCTTATTTTTATTTCTTTTATTAATTTAGTGATTACAACTTATATTCAAAATCTATTTTTAATAGATTAAGACCGTCATCCTCTTTCTATTACGAATTTATATATATTTGAATCTTTAATTAAATTAATTTTTAGTTACTTTTTTTAAAAAAAAAAAAAGACTTTTCTTTCAAACAGTATTACCTACGTCTATTCCAGAAATACTGATTTTTCTTTTTTGTACTAATCTTAACTACAAACATAATATTCAAATCTCTTTCTTTTATTTTTTTGCTTCTCTGGTTTTCTAGAGAAGTATCTCTTCTAGCTTTTTTCTTTCTTCTCCTGAAAGTCCACCAGTGTGAGTTCAGTTATTCTTTTTTCTTGGGTTCTGCAATCCTCTGTTTCTGTAACTTCATTTTAATGGATGTGGTTTATATAGTGCAAACATAATATACACATCTTTTTTTTTTTTAGCTTCTTTAGTTTTCTAAAGTATCTCTTCTAGCTTTTTTTTCTGTCTTCTCCTGAAAGTTCGCCAGTGTGAATTCATTTATGATTTTTTATTGACTTCTACAGTCTTCTGTTTTTGAAACTTCATTTTAATGGATGTGGTTTATGTAGTGTTTATATTTTTGATCTTTACTTTTGCAATCTAGCTTTTTCTTAAACTATCCTGAATGTAAACTTTATCATTAATTTTATGTTTGGATTTCTGTATTCTACTTCTGCTTTGGTTTTAGTATTTGATAGTGAAAAGGTTAATTTTGTTAATAACTGCTAAAGTTTTTTCACTGGAGATTGTAATGGTTGAAGGAAATAAAACTGTGACATATACAGGATCAATATTATTAGCTTTATTTTTTATTGCTGGATAATCCTTTTCAGATAATCTATTTCATTCATGTGGGTCAAGTAGTCCTTGTATATATGGCATTAGTGTTTCTTTAAATTTCTCTGAGTGAAAGCAGTTTCATTATCTGCAAATAACACTTTTGAAATTTTGTGATAATATATTGATGGAGGCTTTCTATCATTTCTTCTGGCTGGTGCTTTTCTAATTAGTAAAACTGCCAACCTTGTATACACATCTATCTTTACCAATATTATGTTTTTTTTCTATATGGATCAACGTGATTTACTTGAGATATCTGTCATGTCATCACAGCCTCAAGCCATTTATTTCTTGTCTTTTCTGGACATGGTGCTGTTTCATTGGCATGACTGAGTAGCCTTCAATATTTGCACTCAATTTTAGTGACCAAAGAAAGTATCTAGTGTTGTTTTCTGCATATTAATTTCAGTATTCTATCTCTTCCTTGGGACGATATGATACTTTATATTAATATATAGTTTTTTGATATTGATAATTGCTTCCTTATATTCCAAACTGATAATAATATTAAGTTAAGGATTTATCAGGCCAGTCTCTGCTTGCCTATTGCAATAACTTTTGATAATCTTTATTTCATTTTTCATTCTGCCACAAATTTACTCTTTAGAACCACATTTACTCTAATATTCATTGTAATTGGTCTCATGTATCTTATCAAGCACTTTATCTAGGATAAGTGACAGATTGCCAATATGCTTATTTGTTGTTCCTTTATGTAACTTCATTTATAATACTAGGCAGAAAGAATGTTGTGGCAGTGTATCATCTACAAATTGATGTGATCAGGTATTGATTTTGCTTTCAAAAATATATCCACCAAAAGCTTATGATCTGTGACCAAATATACTTAGTTTCCACATATTTGCTGTTGACCTTCTTTCATACCAATAATCATAGTGAATGTCACATTATTTAACTATTATTTCTTTAGCATTTGATGAAGTGTTTAATGCATATGCTGCATGCATCTCTATTAATTGCACTGACTCTGCATTTTAATGCATTGACGCCCTTAAGTTACTTTAAAAATATATTTATAATTAATCAGTAAGATTCGCATTCGAATCTTAAGTTTCACCTTTTTCTATCGTCTCTCATTGACCACCCTATCCTACCCAAATTTAAACTTTTTGGTATCGAATTGTGTGTGTAGCAATATTAAAAATGTCTAAATATATGTAAAATTCACCGTAAACACACACACGTTTCGATAACAAAATTTAAAGCAATAGATAAAAATAATTAATGTAATTTGTATTTCTCTTTTAGTTATATAAAAATATAAGTATAGAGGATTTGAACTCAGATTTTCAAGCACCCTTCAACTATCCACACTATCTCATACAACTGATACACATGATCACACACATGTAGAAAAGATTGATAATCACCAATATACGTATTTCATGCTAAACCAGCACTCATCTCCCACAGATATATATAATCAATGCTCAGTTTGTATTAAGATAGCAAATCTTCATACTTTAATGGATAGGCTTCAATCTACTGCAACCTCCAACTTTTCAACCATCCATATCATTGAAAATCTGATGATGAAAACTCAAATCCCATGCTGATGTTAATATTATTGCCATGCCCATGTTAACCTGAAGTCACTCTGACCCCTCATATATAGGACAGTATCCATTAAATACATATGAGGGATGGACAGGATACAAGATTAATATGTAAATATTTGAAACCAGGCACTCTTCACAAACCTGGGAGCTTAATTGTAAGTATAGAGGATTTGAACTCAGATTTTCAAGCACCCTTCAACTATCCACACTATCTCATACAACTGATACACATGACCACACACGTGTAGAAAAGATTGATAATCACCAATATACTATTTTATGCTAAACCAGCACTCATCAGTTGGTCCAGACTATCATCTCTCACACATATATATAATCAATGCTCAGTTTGTATTAAAGTATGAAGATTTGCTATCTTAATATAAACTGAGCATTGATTATATATATATGTGTGAGAGATGATAGTCTGGACCAACTGATGAGTGCTGGTTTAGCATGAAATACGTATATTGGTGATTATCAATCTTTTCTACATGTGTGTGGTCATGTGTATCAGTTGTATGAGATAGTGTGGATAGTTGAAGGGTTCTTGAAAATCTGAGTTCAAATCCTCTATACTTACAATTAAGCTCCCAGGTTTGTGAAGAGTGCCTGGTTTCAAATATAAAATTTATAATTTTAACAATTTATTTTAAATTATAAAATTCGTTATTTATTGCTGTGTTTAAATTTTATATTTAATAATAATTTTAGAAATCTGATTGTAATTTAAGTAAAAGTAAAATTAATAGTGTATTCGCTTTTGTATTTAAAATTTTAAAAGTAATGGTCGGTGAGAGATAATAGATTAATTAAAAGAAAAATTCCCTAAAATCTTTAATTACATAATGTGAAGGTAAAAATAAACTTGAACAATATAAATGCAGCTTTCTATATAAATTAAACTTACAAGAATGTATTGATTCTCCTCGGGGCGAATGAGTGGATCCAAAAATAAAATCGAACACAAGTGAAAAGATAAGATCAAAGAAAGGTGGACATTTTGAATTTTCTGAGAACTTTTAGTAAGACTTTAGCTGTGCTCTCGATCAGTTGAGAGTCTCCAAAATCTTAAATTAATTTACTTACCACAGTATGTTTGAGTAGAAAGTGCCCAAACTATTCTCCCCCTGGAGATGGTTGATTATATGCCATGAACCTCCACATATGCCCTCCACAAAGTCAACCAAGAAGATCTGCTGCCCAAACAATTACAAAGTTGCTGCTGCTGCTGTTAAAATAAATGTATAACCTAAATGCTGGAAAGAAATTCTACTTCTAAAATTATGAACAATTTGCTGCTGACTACTGAATCTGAAAACTGCGTATAAACAGTTACCTGTACTCAAGCCCTAGAGTACTCTAAATATATTAATCACGCTATAGCTCATTCTCTATATAACTTGTAAAACTATAATTTGTAAAACTATGAATTTAATTATTAATTCCTTATGTAAATTTCTTTAATAATCTAGCTTTCCTAATTCTATCTTTTCTTGGTATGTATTTCTAAATTTTACATTTTTATTATCTAATTATAGCATGCTCATAAGATTTCTGACTGGACCTCACCAAATTTAAATATAGATTTTAATCAAGATGGTTGCCATCTTGTCTAGCAACCTATTAATATATTTTGTTATATACTTCTGTTGGCTGGTCAGCTCAGAAATCTCCATAATTTTCTAAATGCAAATCCATGATTGCTTGAAACAGTGGATATGTGTCCTGCAAATCCTTATATATTTACTTCTATAAATTACTTAATATTTTCATATAAATTGACACGCATTCAGTGCTTCATTTATTGTAATGCAGGGGTCTACTACTTAGCAAATGGCTGAAATATTAGTTATTAATATTCACCCAGCTTACCTAGTCCTTTTATATTTTATTAAGTTTTTAAGTAATAATTCCATAAATCGCATTTCTTTGAGAGTCAAAACGGTCTTTATTAAATGTGGATGATGTAGGGCCGAGTTATAAAATATATTTAAATCCTAACAGAATAGTCTGTAAATTATACATGTGTTACATTTTAGAGATGTGATGACCCATTATAAGCCTTGGATATTCCAGATTCTATAGGATTTAAATTAATCCTAGTTGTCCTACACAAGCAGACAAATAAATGTTCCCATAGGGCTTGACGACCATCATGCAGTCAGGAAGTAATCATGGCATGAACCACTTGCCCCTGATTATGCTTATGTGACACCTTACCTCTTTGGGCCTATAGAAAATACCAGCCTGTTGTTCTAAACTCATCCACGGCTTCACAGTTTATTATACTGCCACCCTCATATCGCCTTTCTAGATGTACATGTTTTTGATTATTAACTTTATTACTCAATATATAACTCTATCTCTGCATTAGTGACATAACACACTCTCAAATAAATGTCTGTCCATAGTAATTAATAAATATCTTCTTTAATTAAATAAATATATGTCCACCATTACAATTATTAATTCTACTTTAGATTCTTGCATTGCAAAGATATAAATCCCGAAGGCATGCTCATGAAATACTTGCTCGAGAATTTAGGTAGCTAGATTACATCAGCCACATAAATGTATCTCTTTGTAAAATATAACAGTATCAGAAATACTACTAAGATATTTTAAAATAGGACAAAATATTATTGGTTAAATGATTTGGTATAAAATATTTTGAACAAATAAATGTAATTCTTTGTAAAATATAACAGTATCGGAAATACTGCTACTGGGATTTTAAATATAACAAAATATTATTGGTTAAATGATTTCGTATAAAATATTTTAAATAAATAAATGTATATCTACTGAGATTTTAAATATAATAAAATATTATTAATTAGATGATTTAATATAAAATGTTGTAAATAAATAATTTCAAACTATACATCTGTTGTTACATCTTTATTTATTCAATACCCATACAATATATTTCCTCAATTCTGTAAAATATAAATGTTTAATATTAGTGTTATAATTGGCTAACTCGAAAATAAAGTCTTGAATCTCTTGCAATCTCCATGACCATCGTGCCTAAAGAAATATTTACTAATGTGGCATCAGATGCATTGTTTCGTAGATTGTATTGTGGAGCTGATAACTTACATTCGAATTCAGTACTACTGGTAGCTTCGCTACCTATGGTGCTGCTGTTCTGTGTAGTGGTCAAATTCTGCACTATATTAACGAATCACATGAATCTGACCATTACAATAATAAACAAGAATCATGACTGGTTAGAAGTAGCATATTTTTTATTATAAAAATATTTTTCTTGCTCTTCACCCCATAGCTTTTGTCCAATTGTTATTAGATCATATAAGGGTTTGCTACATATGTCTTTTCTTTTAAAATCCCTCAAAAATTATACAAGGGCTAAATACATGTGCAGTTTTTGACTGGTTTAGATGTGGAGATGTCTTTTACTAACTCTCACTTCTTCATCAGATGCCCCATTCCCTTTCCATATTTAATTTAGCACTAAAATTATAAAAAAAAATTGCATGCTCTTTTTATCTAGTTCTTCTTTTAATGTTGCAGAGATCAATATATTATAGTCTGGAATTACTCCAGCTATTTCTTTTAAAAACAGATGGATTATAACCATATTTGGTGTTATAGTTATTCAAAAGGTAGATGATTGCATTAAAAAGTCATACATTTTTAACATGAGTATTTTGCTAATCTTCTTGCTTACAGAACTCTAGTGAAAACTGATTTCAAATCTAGTTTAGCAAAATAACTACTATTTTGAAATTAGTCTATTATTTCTCAGACATTGAGGACTGGCTATGCATCATTATTTAGACTTTTACATGTCATATAATAGTCTTACATTTTGGCTTTATTATAGTGACTATTAGGTGTTAACCACTGGATATTTCCATAGAACTTAATGTTCCACTCATCACCAAATTCCAAATAGAATCCATTAATTTCTCTGGAGAAGATACTAATTGTTAAAAATAAATTCAGAAATGTTAATTTATTTCTTCTTTAGTTGTACTATTTTTTATTATGTTAACATATACTCCCTGGCAGCTTAACTCATTCAAACTCTCTAATCTGATTAATAATTTTCTCTATGATAAAAAAAAATACCTTGTATTACTTAAACTGATGGGTTTGATTTTTATTTCTTTCATGATTTTTGCTATTATATTAAATTGATATGCTGTATGGGTCAAAACATGTTTATCCATCTAACATGAGCTGGAACTCACAAACTGTACTTCAAACCCAGTCAAGCCTGAGATTTAGGTCAGGGACCAGCCTGAATTCGAACCCACTCTCTAAGACCCAGATTTAACACCTAATGAATAACATAATAGTAATGGCACATGAGAATTAATTTTAATCTGGCCCACTAGCAGACCAGAGAAGACAGTGAGACATCTATCAACTATGACTTAACTAAAAGATGTATGCACATGGCTGTATGTTTGGAAGTGGAGAAAAATAAATTCGAACTACTCAAATAAGTTAGATAATAAAAATATAGTTTAATATAATGACAAATTATTATACATTATGACTTAATTGTATACATTTGTATGTGCATGAATGAGCATGCAGTAGATGATTACATAGGGTCATTCATACTATTATTTTTCATATGCTCTTTATTAGCTAAATGATATATTATAAATAAGCACACATCTTTGGTGGGTCCATTATTAAGATGCCAATCAACTATTAGAAAGAATTTACATAAAATTGCTATTAATACTTTGGGTTACGGTTCTGAAACATGGTGACTAACATTATTACTTTGGGGAGCATTCTGAGATTCATTACAGATATAATTCAAACTATTTTTATGCCATTACAGTCATGAAAATAAATAAAATACATTTGAAAACATATTTGATTACATGACAAAATATATAATGAAACTTCTTTTAATTAACGCTGGTAAAAAGAATGCTTATTTCTCCCAAGGCATATAGATACTCTTAACTACAGAAATAAGTTACGATAGTGGGATTGTATAAGACTGAAATAAATTTAATTAATAAAACTAGAAGTAGTTGGCATTTATATATATTTTGAGCAGAGCATGATTTTAATATTAGAGCATTAAAACTGGGTGGTGCTGACATAATAACCAAGAAATAACAGGAAAAGTTATGCTTCTGGACAAAAGACAAAGTGGATAGACATGCTGTGGACATCACCAATGTGCAAGCCCTTTTTGATGAAGAAAGTGGATAGGCATAGGATCACCGCCAGAGGCCTTTTTATATGAAATAAATGGTACTGGGTAGGTCAACTATTCTCAGAACAAGGCTTGAAAAATAAATCTATAGGTTCAAACTTGTTGTAACCCCCAGATTAGAAGATTAGAAACATGTAATATAAATATACGAAGATAGGCCAAATGTCAGTAACACAGTAATGATAAATGTCACTAATGACATTGAATAAGTTTTACTGCTTTAAAACAAATGACCCTTATCTGAATGCCATAATTTAGACAAATAATACATTATGCCACTATAATATATATTGAAGGGACAAGATTTTACTTAACATAAGCATGTTTAAGGCATATTTGTTGAAGGTTTTAGCTTTCACATTATTACAATATTATCTGTTTGCACTTGATAAATTTGATATATTTAACTAAAATAGTAAAATATACATTAAAATTTACCCCCTTCCCCATCTTCTATTTAAAATGATTCAATGCCACCTTCATGTATTTCATAACAACTGAGAGTATTCAAGCATATATTTTAAGGGTATGGAACAATAAAAGAAAATGAGCAGTTATAAAAAACCAATAATAGGTCATATTTTCAGAATTAAAAAAAACATTTTAAAAGATTTCAAAGTGTTAATTAGCTTGAATGGTGGGTTTACCTCAGGAAGAATTACTTTATTCTATTCAGAGTTGAACAAATAATTTTATAAGAAACCAACATAAAATGTTGATTCTTAAAAACAAACTGGCGAACATATATTATATAATGTATTTTAAGGGGACATTAAAAACCTAAATTAATGGAGATTTAATTGAAAGACAAAATGGATTTTAGAAATTAAGTTTGCCAGGTTGCTGGAAATTGGCATATTAATAATAAGCAAGCAGATACATAAATCAAATAATAAAACCATATAAATAAATGACCGCACCAAAGTTAAAGAAAATTAAGAGCATATGAAAGACAATTAAATTTACAGAAATCACTTAAAAGCAAATTACATATTAAAACAAAAACAAAGTTAAATAACACATTACAATAAATCTTGATAGATGAGTTAGGCTAAATTTAGTTTGAGGTGATGGCTTGAAAAGTTACCTTGCAATTTTAAGAGTCCAATTTAGTATGGCCCATGCATGGTAATTGAAATGCAAGTTTTTTTGTGGCAGCAAGCTTCTATGGTCAGGCTTTTATTTTACTCTTGCACAGCAGAATGGTATGGCTGTGGAAGATGATGACCAACAGGGCCAAAAAGGTGGTGTTCTTACTACTACATCATTTTCAGTTTCATAATGATGAGTAGTATGTTAGCAATACAATTTTCTCAAAAGTAGCTTATCCCTTGGTGATTTAAAATCCGGCCATTTTATACTCTGCTCAAGTATTTTTGGAATGCTTTTAATTACATAGTTTTAGCTTAAAATCTAATCTCTGATCTAAAATCTTAAGTTTCCTTTGTTCATTGTTTTTGAAAGATGCAATGGTAAGATAATGTCCAAAATAATTCAAATCTATTTCCAGATTAGAAATAGATTTGACAAAAATGTTTATAACAGAAGAAAATTGTTAATCGTAATCCCCATTTTAAGTAAAAACTTTAATCAAATATACTTTCTCCAGATTAAAACAATAGCATTTCCAACCCTTTAATTATTTTTGGACAATGAATGGTTGCATCTTCCATCTTGGAGTTTATAAAATACAGTTTAATAGAAAAAAAAAGTACTTAAAAAAGAAAAAGATGTATAAATGACATATAATAAAATATTTTTAAAAAAATCAATATTTTGTTAGTATTATGCTTATATATATATATATATATATATATATATATATATATATATATATATATATATATATATTTGAGCTGCACCTATGTACTTTAATAAAAAAAACTAATAATTAATAAAAAAGAATTCATAATAATTTTTAAAATGTTATTGAAATGTTAAATTTTATAACTTAGGTGTGCATCTCAAATATATACATACACAACAAAAAGAGCAGGATGGGAGACAGGGTTTGAATACAGGTTAGTAGGTGGAAATATGAATCTCAATCTTAAGATAAGATTGACTGCTTCAATGCATGTGGTCTAAATTTAAATTTTCCTGTAATTTTTTCTTAACTGCTCTCTATGATTGGATTTATTACATCATTCATATTGCGATTTCCACTTATTTATTAAATGATCTGCATTATTCAACAAAAACAATGAATTTCTTAATTCTGGCTTAATGACTAGGTTTAGTGACAGGAAATTTCTCAATTGATCTAAAATTAACTTGTATGCATTTCTGTCTGAATTGCGCTTTTGTACCCCAAATTTCTTTTCTCTAATATCTGTTGTACAAGTTTGTCTTCTGATATAATCTAAATAAATTGATCAAGAAAAGCCTTTTATATTAAATCTTTAAAATTATACGATTTTACTCAACCCCTGAGAATCAAATCGTAATTGAATAACTTGTCTCCTTTTTTTTTGTTATCTATTCCTAAATGTTATTTAGGAACATTGGATGATTAAGGACCCGATTGAAATCTTTAATTTTTCGATCATTTCAGCATAGGTATGATCATCTGATTTATTTGGATTGCATATCTTTTTTGTTAAATTTATATCTTTAGTATTGTCCAAACATGATAAAGCTATTGTTTTCTTTTTTATTAATATTATCTAAAAAAAAATTTTTTTTTAATTGTTTTAAATAATTTGACCATAGTATGTCATGGTTAATGTTAAACCAGTATATATTTGTAAGTTGTGTAACATTTTTCGATTTTTGGTGCCTCATTTTTATAATTTCTTATTCTGTACAATGTTCTCTTGTCCCATGTTTCAGTCAAATGTGCTGGTTTTCTTTTGTGTAACCTCAAATTAAAATTAAATTTTCTGCTTAAAAATTTTAATTTTATGACAGCTTATAGATTTAATTTTTATTATTCTGTCTCTTGAAATCTTAATAAGTTAACTAAGTAATTAAAAAAAAACAAGTTTCACCATTTAACTATTACATAACAAATTTACAAATACTCATATAAAATAGATTTTTTGTATAATACAATAATATACATACAATATAAAAAGCTGTGATACATAAAAATATTAAAAATCTGTTACACTCTTGTATAATATAAAAATACCATACACATTTCACATTTATATATATATATATATATATATATATATTAATTTATATATATATATATATATATATATAAAGGGTGGTTTATATATATATATATATTAATAATTCACACAAATTTATTTAACACAGTATTCAAAATTAAATAATATATTCTTTACCGGACTTTCAATTGTTTCACTGACGATCTTTATCAACCTTTAATACAAATGTACAGAAAATAAAAACTTGCATTATCCATCATTCAATCCATTCAAATTTTCCACAATCCTGTTGTTTTTATATTAGCTAATTGTCTCCATTAAACCATCTCTATTCTTAGATATCATCATTGCCTCCATAATAATAATGGCTTATTTTCTGAAGCTTAGCATTTCAGATGGCTGCGTATGATCTCATATTCATAGCATTGATATTTATGTTGGCAGGTGCATATATGCAGAGAGTTTATAAAAATATATGTCAATTATATGCCTTATTTTTTAACAGGGGGAGATATGATTTTTTCCTATTTATGGTGTTAGGGTTGTTGGATATATGCTATATCTTTTTAATCTTGTGCTTGACATTGTTTTCACTCAATACACACAATGTTGGCAATTTCAGGATTGAATCTATAGCTCATTAAATTCTAATAATTGAGGAAAATAAACTTGGGTTCAGATTTATTTGTTTCTCTTTTATAGAAGCATTTGTGTTGAGATATCTTTGTAGAAAGGCATGTGTCTCACTTAGTAGATAGAGCCACATTCTGATTGGGATCATGCAATTTTATATATGTGTGCAAAGATTGATTAATAGGGTGTCTATCTGTACAATTATTTATGAGTCTGTTTATTGTGGGAGGAGTGCAGGCATTTACTTGATGGGTTTGTGAGCAGATTTTAATGATTTTCTTCGTTACACATGATATATGTGGGAGCAGTATCTAAGGCTTGTCATCTTTGAACAGGTTTGTTTTTATTTTGTGGTAGAATTTGTTAACTGTTCTTTTGAGATCTATATATTTGAAGTCTGCCCCACTTAGTTCATTTAGTTAGTGCTCAATATAATTTTATAAGTGACAGTCTTTATAGAAATGGTGGTTTCTGTACAGGAAAGTCAATAAACTGGTGGATTTGTGAGTATTGGAAGAGATGAATTTGGAATGGACATAACCTCTTATTTCTATAGGTTTGATACCTATTTTGTAATTTAAATAGAGATTCTCTCTCTGGGTCTGGATGTCATGGCATTATAAACCCTTTTGTTGGTTTTCCATCCAAATGTCCAGGGTAATGTGGCTTTAGTCTTGAGTTCTGTTTTAATCTTGTTGATTCAAAACTCTGGGCAGCATATAAATATATTATCTATGTCAGAGACGATAAATAGTCAAAATAAAAGTCATAGATCAATTCATAGATCACATGACCCTATCTCTTAAGCTTGTAAGTTATAAACAGTGAGGATTGCCAATTCCTCTACAAGCTTTATGATAAATGCTTAGCCAGAGCCAGCACTTAAAATATCTCTGTCAGGAACCCCTCCCCAAACCCCTAACCATGGTTTCGTGCTTTGGCACTCCTCAGAGAGGTGTCAGGGTAGGTTCAGACACTAGATCTAAAAATACCAACCCAAAGCTAAGCACTTAGCTAAAAGTTATCTATTGAGTGGAAAATCTGAAATTTTCAGACATCTACATGTCTTCCAACCCAGCTATCCAACTCAAATAGCTATATGGGGCTGATAGATCTTCAGCCATACCATATACTAGTAGTCTTAGCAATATACAATTGCATAAGATAGAACTCCAACCTAATGATTGCCAGTATACAGCTTTCAGGTATGGGAGAAATTCATACAAATTTAATCATATGCCTTTTGGACTTACCAACAGTGTGACTGTTGCAATATGTGCACCATGTCTTATCCTCTGATATTAAGAAAATCATTACCATGTATGTGAATGATGTCATTATAGCCTCTGCATCTATGGAGGAGCATCTCCAGAAATTAGAACAGTTTTTCAGAGAATGTAAAGAAAAGAATATCAAGATAAATTTAAAGAAGAGTAAAGTGGTCTCTGATGAAATTGAATTTCTGAGCCACTTGGTAGGCCAATCTGGTATCAAGCCTCATCCAGATAAAATAACAGCGATTGCAGACTTCCCTAGACCTCAAATAAAGAAACATATCTGTTCATTCTTGGGACTCTGTAATTTTTATTGACCAATTTTGTGAGAAAATTTTGCTGACCAAATAGAACCAGTACTCAGGTTGATCAGAAAAGAGGTCTGATAAAAATGGACTGCAGAACAGGAAGAAATCTTAATGAAGTAAAACAAAATTTCTTAAAACAAGTGGTGTTAGATTACCCAGAGTTTGATAAGCCTGTCATACTACAGACAGATAGCAGCAGATCCAGGCTAGGGGGCGTTCTATCCCAAATTTGGTTGATGGAGGTGCTATATTTTAGAAAACTGCTTACTAAAGAGACCTGAATGCAATTATACTGTCACTGAAAAAGAGGCCCTCACCTTATATGGGCTTTTCAAAAGTGTCACCTCATGTTTTTAGGCTTTCAAGTGATGGTGATACCTGATTATAAAAGACTAGTGTTTCTAAACCACAGCTGTCTCACTAATAGCCATTTAAGCTGGTGCAGTTTATTCCTTCAGGAATTTAACTACATGGTGAGATATTGCAAAAGAGCAGAAAACATGGTCACTGATATTCTAAGTTGTCATCCTGCCTCTGTGCAAACCCCTCAATATCTCAGTGTGGAGCAAGCATATATCAAGTATAATGCTAAATAAACAAGATGAAGCTATGAAAAAAGAATTAAACTAACAAACTGAGAGGCAGCAAGAGGAGAACCATCTAAATTGCATTTTGACAGAATGCTGGGAAAAATCTCAAAGGCAAAAGTACTGTTTTAAAAGAGAAAAGAAATATATATAAAGTTGAGAGAGGAGTATTATATTATCAACTTCAAAAGGATAGAGATGAATGGAGTGTGCTGACACCTTCCATAAAAAGATTATCCCTCATCAGCTACAAACACTGGTTGTATGGTCATTACAAAACACCAAAAACTGAGTACTGCCTAAAACAGTGGTTTTACTTGCCAGGGATGCACTGTGATATCATCTCTGTACTGAATCAGTGTAAAACATGTTAGCATACAAAACCACAGAACCAAGCATATGCCAGCCCGATGAAATCTATTATACCTGATGATCCAAATGAAAATATGGCTATAGATTTTTATGGCCCATTGCCACCATTTAACAAAAAATACCTCCTCATCACTTATGATTTGATTTTCAAAATGGGTTTCTGCTTACCCTCTATCACATGTGACAACTCAAGAAGTTACTAAGCTACTAAACACCTTACATTTTCCAAAAATGGGGAAGCCAAAAGCCATATTCTCAGATCATAGGACTCCTTTTGTGTCAGAAGAATGGAATCAGTGGGTGACAAAATGAGGTATCAAGAATCTGTTAATGTCAATCTGAAATCCCCAAAGTAAACCCTGTGAATGAGTCATGTGGAAGTTAGGCAGACTCTTTGGTACTTATTTGCCATTAAACCAAAAAGAATGGGTTAAAGAATTGCCATAGACACTGAATTATATTAACTGGTCTCTAAATGAATCCACAGGGTTCACTCCAATGCAATTGCATTTTGGAAAACACATACAAAATTATTCAAAACCAATTTTCCAGGGAGATGAGAAGGGGCCATTGACCGAGATCTTGATAAGAGAGAAGCCAGGGCCCAAATGCAATGAATAAGCATTATGTGTAAAAAATGGAAGAAACTCCAAAAATAGAGATTTCAAGGGGGGATAAAGTCATGGTTAGGATGCCCCATGTATGTGATCCAGGGAAATTCAAATTCAAGATATTTTGTAATCTATATGAAGGTCCTTTCAAAATTGTGAGTTGTTGTGTGATAATGCTTTTTGGATGATGACAGAACAAGGAATTAAAGGCACATATAATGTGTAATCTCTAAAACCATATGGAAATATAAGTGGTTAATTCACAATTGGTATAGAAATGGTAAAAGTAAGAATGTAAATATTTAAATGAGACATTAAAATAGTATTAAATGTTAAAAGCTAGAATGTAAATAGTTAAATAAAACATAAAAATAGTTAAATAAGACCATTAAAAAGAGTGATCTCTTTTTAACAGTCTCATCAGGGACAAGGATATTGTGTCAGACCATAAATAACATCCATGCACAAATGGTTGTTGCTGAGGATATAGCATTATCATACTAAAATTATATATTTTTAATAGAACAAGTAGATTGTAAATTAAATACATATTGTAAATATTTATATATGTTACACAGATAAATGGGTTTTGTCTGTACTGTATTCCTATTTACACCCACAGTATAAGTGTATGTATAATATGTACCAATAAATTCTATTGCTGATAAATTTCATGCTTTCAAACTGATAGAAACATGTTTGATAAATGCTGATTTTAGAGTTAGTATTTAGATCTAGTTTCTAGTCTCCCTATTCTTCATTGACATGAGCCAACTAGTTCAAAACCAGTTGGTCTGGAGGTGGAGACAATGAAAGAGATATTGAATTCTATCTTTCTCAGTGTTTATGCAAACAATGTGCAAAAAAAATCGCACAAAAATAGATGTAACTTACATTGAAAAAGGGGGGATGCGGTCTGTGGTTTTTCAAAATTCACGTATAAGCAAAGCACCAACGTAAAATTACTTTAAAATTCGTGCAAAAAAAAAATAAGGAAATAAAATATGAATAATAAAATATTTCAAATTTAAAAAAATTGATACAAGACAAACTTTTTTTAACTATAATATTTAATTTTATTCAAAATAATATATTTTTTGTGCATAATTTACAGTACAGTAATTTACATTTTTTTATACACGTTTTAATTATTAACGCTATTTGCCAATAAACAGGTTTGTTTGCAAACTGATAAAGATTCTTCACAAGAGGAACTATAACTAGCACCAACTTCACTCTCATGTTGTTGTTTTAATGTTTTTCTAGTGACAACATAATCAGTAATTAATCTGTGAGATGATGATTTATTAATTGTTTATGAAGCTCGTGATATCCAGACATACAACCATTTAGCTCTCATTGGAATTTAAGAGCACATTCGTGATTAGTGTCATTAGTAAGAAAATAATTTGCCAACTGATTAGAAAGTTGAAGACCTTCTTGAATCATTTTGGAAGTGAAAGGCAGGTTCCACTTTGGTTTCATTATCTTTTTTTATATTTTCTTTTGTATCTAAACTTTTATTTTTGTCTTTAATTTTTTAATTTTCAATTCCGTTTAAAAATCAAATTTCGTTTCACTGCTATTACTCACCTTTTAAAAATAAACTTGCAGACACTAAATGATTAATAATTGATTTAATGTTCTTTTTTAAAAAGAAAAAAACAGAATGTGATTTAAAATGCAAAATTAACACGCACAATGTTTGAACAAATTTTCATTATAATCTTGTAAAATTTAATGTGTGTATACATAAAATGTGGAAATCATGATTTTAATTTCATCATTGCAAAAAATCTAACTATTATAAAGTACTGAAAATATTGAAATTACTAAGATGAAAGTCGAATTCCAATAATGTGCTATTACTTTCAATATAACATAAGTGCGCAAAAGTTCGACTTCCGGTGAAACATGAATCGCGTAACTTCAAAATCGTGTTAAATAAGTCCACGTAAAAAGAGACCCAGGTGTATATCAAAATACAATAAAATTCACATAAATTATATTCTTTTTAGTAATACTTTCAACTATATATCTTGTAGTCTTTATCAACTACATAACATTGAATAATCAAAACAAGGCAACCCTTCACAATACACATAGTTCAATTCAGATTTCCCACAATTCTGTTATCTCAACATTTGATAATTGCCGATTCATTAAGATTTGACAATTTCTTGAAATCAACATTGCCTCTTTTATTTTATTTATTGTGGCAATGTTCAATTTGAATAATTTTTTCATTTCTATAATCAAACCTAAATCCATGATCAAATATAACAGATGATGATGGTTTATTTACATTTATTCCTGACTGTTTTTCTTTTGGAATTCTATTATATAAAATTATATGCTCTTTTATTCTCTTCTTCAATGTACACTTAGATTCATCACATATTGTACGCCACATCCACATATCAATTTATATATAATACAATTTTGATTAAACTTTGAATTTTAGAGTTGTTAAGTAATCTATTAATATTATTTGTTGAGAAAAAAGCAATATGACACAAACCATTATAAATTATCCAAACAAAATTGACCTGCTCATCTGACATAAATGACATTGAAATCCATTTTATTTTGATATTATTTTTATTTCTAATTTTATTATATTGTTGATTTCTTTTAAATTTTTTATAATATTAGTAATAACATTTTTATAATAACAAATTTTCAACGAATCATTAAAAAATAAATGTACATTTTTTATTTTATCACTAGAATATTTGCACACTTTTTCATTTCGAAATAAGAATGATATTTATCCAGACAATATTTTAGTGATAAAATTAAAAATGTACATTTATTTGTTAATGATTTGTTGAAAATTGGTTATTATAAAAATGCTATTATTAATATTATTAAAAAATTTAGAAGAAATCAACAGTATAATAAAATTAAAAATAAAAATAATATCAAAATGAAATGGATTTCAATGCGATTTATATTGGATGAGCAGGTCAAGTTTATTAGAAGAATGTATAATGGTTTGTGTTGTATTGCATTTTTTATTCAACAAATAATATAAATAGATTACTTAAAAACTCTAAAATTCAAAAATTCAAAGTTTAATCAAAATTGTATTATATATCAATGGATATGGCTTACAGTATGTCAGTGAGTCTAAGTGTACATTGGAGAAGAGAATAAAAAAGCATATGCTTTTATATAATAAAATTCAAAAAGAGAAACAATCAGGAATAAATGTAAATAAACCATCATCATCTTCTATATTTGATTATAATAAATATTGTCAATATGGATTTAGGTTTGATTATAGAAATGTGAAAATTATTCAAATTGAACATTGCCACAATAAACATAAGGTAAAGGAGGTTATGTTGATTTCAAGAAATTGTCAAATGTTAATGAATCAGCAGGCATAAAATGTTAAGATAACAGGATTGTGGGAAATCTGAATTGAACTATGGGTATTGTGAAGGGTTGTCCAATTTTGATTATTCAATGTTATATAGTTGATAAAGACTACAAGATGTATAGTCGAAAATACTTCTAAAAATAATATAATTTATGTGAATTTTACTGCATTTTGATATATATATATATATTGTTTTGTATATTATATATATTGTGGAATGAATACAGACATCAACCTTAATTTAGATATTGAAAATATGTATCAGTCTGTTAATAGGTTAAGCAGTATTGCTGTTCTTTTGTCTGTATTGATTAAGAAAAGTTCTTTATCAAAAAATAAAATTAAGGTAATTAAAGATTTGCTTTTGTTATTGGAAGATTCTATGTATTTTACTTATAAAGGTAATTTTTATAAGATTAAGGAAGGGTGGATAATAGGTTATATTATTTCTCCTTTAGTATATTCAGTTTATATTAGTTTTATGGAAGAGGAAATTATTATTAAAAAGAATTATTTATATGTAAAATTATTTGTCAGATATGTTGATGATTGTTTATTTGCAGTTGAGAATGATAAATTGAAGGAATTTGTAAATGAGTTTAATTGTTTTTATCCTTCTATAAAATTTGTGTTATAAAGAGGGGGGGGTTTGATTTTGGTAAGTTAAATTTTTTAGATCTTTTGGTGATTAAAAATGTAGAAACTAATTGTTTATTGTGCAGCCATTTAGTTAAAAGTAAAGAATTAAGATCTATAAATAAACCTGATAGCTATCAGTCTGTATCTCATAAAGTAGCATCATTAAAAAAGTATTGTCATAGAAATATTAAATTAAATAATTCTAGTGGGGTAGCTTTGTTTCAGAAAAATCAATTTTATGAAGATTACTTAAGTGTTGGATACTCTGATAAATTTGTTAAAAGTATTTTATTTAATAGTAATATTTGTAAGGATGTAAAGGTTAAAGAAAAAATATGATTTTGTTTCCTTGCCATTTAATTATCTTCTTATAAAATTGTGTGTAGAAATAGTAAATTGTTTGGAAATAAGAAAATGGCTTGGAAAAGGGGTGTTACATTGAATAATTTATTAAATAATACAAAAGAAATTTTTGATAGAAAGACTATTCCTGGTATAGTTTATTTTATTCCTTGTTTATTTTGTAAGAAGGTTTACATAGGTCAGAGTAGTTTGAGTTTAAATGAAAGATTAAAGGTTCATAAAAGTAGAATTAAAAATAGATATCTTATTTCTGCTTTGTATGTCCATGAAGAAGATACAGGCCACACTATTGATTTTGATGAAGCTAAGGTTGTCTTCCTTGAGAGAAATGAAATGAAAAGAAGAATTAAAGAGTCTTTATTATTGAAAATTTATTATTCTGAAGCAATTAACTTATTTAAGAGTTCTTTTAATATTAAGGGTTGATGGGAAGTGAATGGATTTGTGGGTAGTTTTCAATATTATATATATTGTGTAGTTTTTGTAATTCTTTACACTTGAGAAGTCTGCTTGTAGCAGTGAAACCTTAGGTTGTGTTTTAATATTATTTTTATGCTGGTCTTGTTTAATTTTGGATTTGGGGTAGTTTTAATTTTATATATATATATTTAATGGGATTTGCCATTTTCCATATGTATTTTACGCATATATGTAGTCTTCTATGATTGTGTGTATGTATATATAATGATACAGGTATATGCATAATGATTTAAAAGAATATTTATTCTTAAATTATTCCATTTTATTGCCCCAGTATATTTATGAGCATCAATTTATGACCTCAAGCGCCAATCCCATATTTCTATAAGAATTATGCTGGGAGAACTGGAATACCAATATGGAAATGACCCTGGACCAGCTCTGCTCAGGGCTGGTGGTAAAATTTACCAGCAGTAGATCTAACTTTCTCTCTTTTTTTTATTTAAAAAAAAAACTCATAACATAAAAACAAAACAAAAAAAAACCATTCATTTTATATACATTTATTAGCTATGATATTTACGTATGTATAAAAAAAATATATTATTTACTTAAGTTGAATTAGTGTCTCTTTTAAATCAAAGATTCATATCAGTTTTCTTTTTTTTCTTTGTTTGCTCCTTTCTCTTTTTGCCAAAACTCCCACACACACAAATATGCTATTATATGTATTTTACACTGAAGATTTAATTGGACTAATTTATACACTAATAAATTCTGTAGTAAAGAGTTTGACCTCTCCGGGCAAAGAAAATAAATTTTAAAGTTCACAATTGTGTCAAATAAACAGTTTTCTCTAATTCGTGGAGAAAGCTTACTAAAAGTGACATATATAGATATAATTAGAAAGAAAATACCTGGTTTCCCTGGGGAATTGATCGAATCCTCTTGGTGAAAATGGAATCTCCGGTACTTTGTCGGTGAACGAACTTTTTTTTTTTTCTTTGAAGTTCGGGTTCCATGGCTAAAGTCTGTTTATTCATTTATTTCCTTTCTCTTCTGGCGATTCAATATTGTTGCTTATTGAGGTGAATTCTCCAGGCTTGATGTCCTTCTCCGCTATTGGAAGCTGCTATACATTCGGGGGCAAAGCATTCAGACCCTCCACACATTTAAGCCTTTACCCCAGCCTGACCATATTTTATCAACTTGTATATCACATTGACCGTCTGCTTTCTTCTACCTCCAAACTTATACTAAAATAATAAATTTAATTTCTCTTTAATTATATAACTTATCTTTCTTTTCACTTTTTTTTAATTATATTTCCATTCGCATTCCATATGCCTTTGTTGGAATGTACCACAAAAGCTTTTTACACGTATTTCTTTCCAAATAATATTTAATTAGTATTAGACATTCCACGATTTTTATAATAATTATTTTCATTGTTCTGCAAAATTACTCTTCCATCTTGATATTTAAAGTTCTTTTGTTGACTTAATATGTATATATTTAAAAGTTTATCAAACAAAATATTTTTTTATTTTTATTTTGTGAATTTTTCATTTTTAAAATGTACTCACACATATACATATGCGATGTGTATAGCTGGGTTTGGCAAAAGAGAAAAAAAAATCAGAGCAAGTGTATAACCCCCTCATACCTCTTTTATAAGTTCTTTTTAATTAAAATAACTAAATCAATTTTGTACAACCACGCAAATGACCGTTGATTGTACATCAAACTGTAAATATTAATTTTGTTAGTAAAGTAATATATATTTTTAATAATACGTTAGTAATAAGATATATATATATTTTAATAATGCGTTAAGTATACGAATGCAAATTTGTCTAATTATCGCAACAGTGTTTGATTACACCTGCCCTGTTGCATATATATATATATTAATAGTAATAATAACAAGTCAGATGTCACATGACTTATATATAGCTTGCATCATCATTATCGACCATTATCAATCCACTGCAGGATGAAGGTCTCTCCAAGTTTAATCCATCTTCTCCGATCTTTAGCTTCTCTTCTCCACATCACCACTGCACATTTTCTTATTTCATCCATCCATCTCACATGTGGTTTCTTTCTGGGTCTTTTACAATCTCTTGGAATCCAGTTTAAAATTTCAATTGTCCATCTATTATCATCTCTTCTAACAATATATCCAGCCCAACTCCACTTCAATCTTTTAATTTTTTCAATGAGGTCAGTAACACCTGTTTGTTATCTTACCCATACATTGCGTTTATGATCTCTTCTTGTTACTCCCAACATACATCCCTCCATATTTCTTTGAGTGGTCTGAAGTCTCTGTATTGCTCTTCTATTAAGTGTCCAAGTTTCAGATCCATAATTAAGAACTGGTAAAACACATTTGTTAAAAATCTTTTTTTTCAAACACATAGGCATATTTCCTTTTAGTATCAAGTTATTTCTACCAAAAAGCACTCCAACCAAGTTAAATTCTATGATTAATTTCCTCCATTATGTTTCCATCTGTATTAATAATCTGACCAAGGTATTTGTAACTGTTAACTTCTTCTAATTCATCATAATCAATCTTTATTTTCATATTTTGAGCAAATCGATTAAACATTACTTTAGTCTTTTTAACATTTATCTTTAGTCCTACTTTCCTACTTTCATCTGATAATTCCTGCAACATTTCCTGCAGATCTGAAGCATTATTTGCAAAAACAACTACATCATCTGCGAAATCTAAATGACTTAAATAATCACCATTTACTTTCACTCCTTTAGTTTCCCATTTTAATCCACAAAATACTTCATGCAGCACTGCTGTAAAAAGTTTTGGAGATATGGAGTCACCTTGTCTTACACCTTTCTCAATGTTGACTTTCCCAGTGTCATTATGTAATCTAATTGTTACTGTTGCATTTTTATAAATATTCTTTAAAATATGACAATATCCTGGATCTATACCTTGATGATCTAATGCTTTAATCACTGAAGAAATGTTTATAGAATCAAATGCCTTTTCATAATCTACAAATCCTAAGCATAATGGCAACTCATATTCATTTGTCCTTTCTATAACTTCTCTCAATACCTGGATATGATCTACTGTACTAAAACCACTTTTAAATCTGGCTTGTTCTCTTGGTTGGTGGAAATCCAATGTTGTCTGTAGATGAGTAGTAATTATCTTGGTAAAAATTTTATATAAAACTGATAAAAGGCTGATAGGTCTGTAATTTCTAATATATTCTTTATCACCTTTTTTAAATATTAATATTATTACTGCATTCTTCCAATCATCCGGTACATCTTTATCATTTAGACATGTGGTATATAATATGTTGTTACATTAATTTAAAATAAAAACTTAAAAGTTCGCAAATAAAAGTAAAAAACTAAACGCTAAAATTAAAATGTTTGTTAAACGTATATACATTCGCACAGAGGCTAAACTTTAAAAATATTTTTTAAAAAAAACAAATAAGTATTTGAACATACTTTTTTATAAAAAAGTACAAGATTTAAAAATAAAAACAGGTATTAATTAATGTAATCTGTAAATGGAAATGATTGTTTATGAATTATTGAAAACCAAACTGGCCCTTGGGCTCTTGTATAATTAAAATGATCTGATGAAAGATAGATAAGAAAATAAAGAGAAATTCGCTTGACCAATGGAAGCTCTAAGCCTTGGCTCGGACCGTAACGAATGTGATGGATTAGTGATGTTTTGTTGATTGAATCCGTATGGAAAATATAAAAAGTGAAATACAGTTTTTTTCTGACAGTTCCAGCATTTTGTGTTTAAGAGATGTGATAGGACGCACATACCACACTCTCTATCTAAAAAAAAAAAATGAAAAGACTGTGATACCTTGAACCAGCTATTGCCATCTCCAGAACATTATCTTCCAATGGAGGCATTGCAGGAATTAAAAGCAGAAACCTGGACTCTTCTACTGTGAGCTATGAACTTTACAAATTAACAACAACAAAAAAAAAGTAATTAAGAACTTTCGTCATTGTTTTTTTTTAAAGATTCAGCTAATTTAAATTTTAAAATGAACTCTTATTTGATTTTCAAATTAATAATTGATTGTTTAAATTTAAATAGTTAACTTTTGCTAAAATCATTTCCATTTTATTATTTTTATTTGTAGTAATATTTATTGTAGAAATTATTAAATGCATTACATTTATGTTGGGTATAGATGTTGCATAGATTCATTAGCGGTTGATTATGTTGTGGTTTTCACAGTTGATTAAAATATATAAGTCAACGATGTCACTGCGGTGTCTTATGATGAACACCAAAGGGTCTCCTGTATTCCCTCAGCAATTGACGTTATCGATTGACTTTGTATTTTAATCGGTTGTGTTTAATTTGGAATGTTTTTGACCGTGGAATCTATGTAGCCGATCTATACTCGACATTATAAAAACAAATTGTATAAAAATAATCTGTGCGAACGTATTTAAATGTTAAATTTAAGTTGGGTGGGAATGTCTGTATAAATTTGTAAAGTTATATTAGGGGAGGGTAATCTTAGGTTATTTGTGTCGTTGTTAAATTGGGTCAATGGATTGGATATATTGGTGTGATTAGAAGATCTAATATCAGATTTGCTATGGGCAGAATTGTTTCATACTCCACACTCACCCGTTTGCCTATGGAAGGAATTATATACATTTAAGTTGGGTATAGACATTGCATAGATTTGTTAGTGGTTGATTATGTTGTTGTTTTCACAGTCAATTAGAATATATAAGTCAACGATGTCACTGTGGTGTCTTATGATGAACACCAAAGGGTCTCCTGTATTCCCTCAGCAATTGACGTTATCGATTGACTTTGTATTTTGATCAGTTGTGTTTAATTTGGAATGTTTTTGACCGTGGAATCTATGCAGCCGATCTATACTCAACATTATAAAACAAATTGTATAAAAATAATCTGTGTGAACATATTTAAATGTTAAATTTAAGTCGGGCGTGAATGGCTATATAGTTTTGTAAATTTATATTAAGGGAGGGTAATCTTAGGTTATTTATTTTGTAGTTGAATTGGTTCAATGGATTGGATATATTTGTGTAATTGTAGATGTAGTATGAGATCCGCTATGGGCAGGATTGTGTATATACTCCACACACCTTCTGTTTGCCTATGAATGGGTTTTGTAATATGGCAAAGGACCACAATCCATTCCTATGGAGTTTTATGTTTATTGTTCTACTCGCCAACAGATGTAACATTCCTGTTGGTGGAGAGACAATGTCTTCTCTAATTCTACTTACTGATCAGATGTACATTCCTGACAGTATAGTATTTTGTGTTGTATTTTCATGCTACATTGAATACATAAATGTATCAGATGGATTGGTGCCTGTTTGATAGCAAATTTTTTGGCCTAAAGTTAAATAAGGGATAGAATATTTTCTTTTCAAATGCAGGTCTATGTAGTCTATTCATACTCGACTATCTAAATAAAATATTAAACTCATTGAAACTTAGTTAAATGTAAAATTAAAAGTTAATATAAAAATCTAAAATGTTAAACTTATTCCTCAAATTAGAATGATTTTATATGTGCGTAAATAAATATGTTTATGTTTTAATTTCTGGCAGTGGCTTTTATTTATTTATATTAAGGATATAAATTAAGATATAGATTTTTATCTCTGCATCTCCACTGAGCTAGTGACTTGGGCTAATGATCTGAATATTTAAATAAAGTGGAATCTTTACAGTGCGTATCTTCCTACTCTATAAATTTTTCTAGGTTTAAATGCCTAGATGGCTCCCTGTAGAGCAGATATCGTAGTTTGCGGTTAGATTTGATCTTCACTTTCATTTCGATCGTTATAATATATATATATATATATATTGTAACAGGATGGGGGGTATCAAAATGATAAGGAAAATGGAATTGAACTGGGGTGATGGCAAATCATCATCAACCCCAAGTAAATACAAAATCTCTAAGAGATCATTGAGAGATCAGCCAGCTAACTCTTAAGAGCAACTATCAATTTACCAGCATTATAATTTAAAAAATATCTACAAGTAAATACTCCAGAGAACCATCCATCATCATCATTGTTGAGAATAACCAAATCAGTACAATAAATCAAAATAAAATCAACAGTCAATCTTGTGACTAGATCGGAAATGGGTCTTCTGTAGACCAGGCTAACTATTGAGCTTCTGCCAGCTTAGGCAATTATTTAAACATAACTTTGATGTACCAGCTTAGTGCCCATCTATTAGAATACATGATAATCAAAAATCAAAACAATGATGCTGGGACATTTAAAACATGCTGATCATCATCAATGCTCTGGACACTTAAGTTCCATTAATGTACTGGCCAACTATAAACTTAAATTTTTACAAGAATGAAATACAATAAAATATAGTGCATTGGCTTTAAAGAGTATCCTCTTTTGTGCCAACCAGAATGATGATTGATCATCTCTGGATGCCCCAAAGCAATAAATACACATCTCTATTAATCCGTGCACAAATCTAGCTCAGAAAACATAAGCTCTATTACTGTATGTGACCAAAAGATGTGGAAACAATTTTTAACAATTAAAAAAGTTTATTAATAACAATAAAAAAATGGTATTTAAGGTCTTACAGGTTAAGGATTTTGATTTTGAAAAGTATACAAAATTATATACACAACTAAAGTTATTACTTTGTTTTACAATATTTCTCAATTAATTTTTACAAACGCATATATATATTTGTACACAGATGTTTGTTTTATAATATAAAAAAATACATTTTAATTAAACATAAAATAATTATAAAAAAATGATTAAAATTTACATATGTGCTATAATTGACAATATTGGTATTATCAATAGAATTGACAGATATACACACACATATATGCATGTGTGTGAAATTTCTGAATATATTAAACTTGTTCTATAATAATTAAGCCTTTAAATTATGTTTTAAATAATATAGACCCTAAGCTAGGTTTACTAAAATGTGTACATAAAATTGCACAGATTATTAACAAATTTAATGTTGTCAAACAATAAAAAAAACTTAATTACAAATTTTATTTTGAATTTATATAATATTTCATACATGTTATGACAATAAAAGTTATTTTCACAATTATTCATTGTTGAAAATGTATACATTGCTTTTCTTATTTTATAGTAAGTTCCACTCTTTATCGATTAGTTTTTTAAAAAAGAAATAAATACTATCAACTTTTTTTTCTTTTAAAACATAAAGTTATTTGATTGTTTGCTTTGCTTTTAAAATGTCTCTTTTTCTCTTTTTAATAAATGAAAGATAATATTGTTTTATAGAATCTAAAAAATATAAATTTTAAAATGTTTTTCTGCTTGATTAGTCAATGCTTATGAAGTAGGCAAGGAGAGATAGTAAAAGTGAATATGTAAACTGTAGCTCCCCATGCCATGATAAGCAGAGAGTCAAGCTTGACTATCAGTACACAAAGCTCCATGATGTCATGAGAAAACACCTCATTTTTAAGCACTTCCTCTTCTAAGTACCTAGACAGATCATCCTCAAAGAGTATTATCCAAAAAAAAAGACATTGTGCCAACCCTGCTCATCTCTTGTGAGTCTTAGGTGCTATAGATGAGATCTATTCATGAGACCAAGACCTATCCTTGAGGCCTACTTATACCCTGCTGGACTACTCTGGGAGCTCAATATCTAGGTCTAGACAGTGCTGAGCATATACTTTGGAGCATCATGAACACACTGCATCCAGGAAGCCCTGCTCAACTATACACCCACCATAAGCATAAAAAGTACAAATTCATGCATCACTTTCAAAATGTAATTTTACTAAAGAAATTATTTAAAATTTCATTATCATATATAACTTTACTCACCTCAGCTGTATATATTTTTATCTGTTCTTCTCTGCCTTTAGATACATCAGCATATGTGTAATTAATTCTTCAGCAGGCTGGAAGATTTTTCTTGGTGAGTTTGATTTTTGGTGACTGCCATAATCAGGAAAAATGTAATCCATGTAAAATATTGGTCTCCCCTTTCAGTCTAGGATTGTTACAGGCAAGCAGCGATCTTGGTTTGATAGATTTCAGGCAAGCAACCATCCTTTCCATGTTTAAGGCTATAAATTTCAGCACAAAGAAGTGGGTATTTTCTCCATGTGATTTCAAACTCCTGCTAAGAAATACAGTCTATTATCTTGACTTCAGCTACATCAGTTTATGATAGCTATCCTGCAAATTCTCTGGTCAGCTAAAACAAACAGCTGCACATCATCAAGTGTAACAAAATAAAACCAACTTTTCAGCTGACCATTCTTACAAAAATTATTATCCCAATTGTAGCTAATTTTGTTATTAGCCCTTTTATAGAATCATCTAAGGTGATACTAACACTTTGATTGAAAACAGAGTTTTTATTTTTATCTCTCTAATCCCTCTGAAAACATACATGTTTTAATTTAGGGGGATTTCTAATAGATAAAAAATCTTGTTTAATTAATTAAAAAATTTCAAAAATACATATGTTGTTTTTACATTTCAAAATTAAAATTACAAATAATATTTATCAGACCTTTTAACAGTTTAATTTATAAAACAATTTTTATTTGAAATCAGAGTTATTATTTAACCCTTTACTTATTATTATTTTATTTTAGGAAATGTAGAAAAACACAAAAATTTATGTCTGTGTTTATTTCTACTTTTCCTTTACTTTATATATATATACACACACTATATTATCATGGGTGTACCATGTAACCCAACCGGTCACACACACATATATATATTAGAACTACAGTATTTGTGTTTCACATATTATTTTTTTACTTTTGCAATGAAATAATGTTTAAATTATCTTCATTTTCAATATACATAAATAGTAGTTAGCTCTTTAGGGTATATATATACTTATATGTCCAATAGCTATAATTTGTTAATAATTTTATTATTTATGTATATATTTATATATGCATTATTGTAGGTATTATTTTTGCAAGTGGAAAATGCTGGAGAGAACAGAGACGATTCACATTAACAACTTTAAGAGATTTTGGATTTGGAAAATCAAGTCTTGAAGATCGTATTATGGTTGAAGTGCAAAATGTTATAGAAGTAATTTCTTCCCATAAAGGTAGATCATTCAAATTAAATCATTTATTGGATAAAGCTGTGTGTAACATAATCTGTTCATTAGCTTTTGATAAAAGATATGATTATGAAAGTCCTATACTAGAACGTTTGTTGACTTTAATGGAAATTGTTTTTAAAAGTTTTGCTTTGTTAAATCCCATTAATGTTTTTCCATTTATAAGACATATATCTCCAACATTTAAAGAATTTGAAAAAGCTATTCAAGAAACTAAAGAATTTTTGAATAAAATAATAGATGAACATATAGAGCTATACCAACCAGACTCACCTAGAGATTTCATAGATGTCTTCATTCAACAGATGAAGAAAGATGAAGATGGAAATGTAAAAGATACCACTTTTACAAGTAAGAGATGATAAGTTTTTATCTTTTTATTTTTTTTATTTTTATGAAATGTTTAATTAATGTGTAATCAATAATTGAATGTATGTAAATAAATTATACATATTGAAACAGATACGTTGTTTCACATAGATATATTTTAAATATTTCTTTCCCTCCCTGTTAAAGTAGTTAAAATTAAAAATAAAACTGATAAGGTTCAGTAAATAAAAAGTTAAATAAAGAAGCAAGTGACAGTGAATTAAAATCACTTTTCCAATTGTGCTATAAACACACATAAATAAAAAATAATACAATAAAGAAAATATAAATGAAATATTTAATTAATAAATTTTTATCATTAATTGATAAATCTTCAATTTAAAATATAGCAGGTACAATTTATTTTAGAGCTATATGTTTTTAGATTTAAATGTAAAAATATTTAAAGATAGTGTCACTGTCTTGCCTTGGGCTTTTAATCAGGTGTTTTTTAAAAACATATTGGTAGATGAAAAAATACCAAAAGCAGAAGAAATAAAAGTAACAGTTTAATTAGATAAGTCATTTATGGTGGCAGTTACTGTTAGATAAGTTACAATTACAGTACATGCAATTTTTAGGATGAACATCTGTTAAAAATTGTAGTCATTGCTATGCAATTTGTTACTTTTTGGAATTCTAAAATAACCAAGTTAGAAACCACAGTTATCATCAACAGAAAAAAACTTTTTAGTTACTGGATAACTGAATAATGGAACAGTGCATTATGAATTCGGAAGACTCCAGTATGAGTGAAAAAAGCAGTTTTTCCTCTCTCCAAAAGCCCAGGAAAATCAGAAAATATGTCCAATTAACAGCAGAAGTAACTCAGTGTGCCATTCAACTCAAGACAACCCCTTCTTGATGTGAGAATTTAAATATCAAGGTAAGAAAAAATTAGATACATTTATAATAATTAAATATATTTGGAAAATGTATTTGTTGAAATAATTAACATATAAAATAAAATACAAATATTCAAATGATTGATTTATCAAATGAAATGGAAAAAAATAAAGTTTTTAAAGAATAATGTGTTTAAAGAATAATAACTATATTGATTTTAAGAACTTAAAAATATTGATTTAAAAATAAATGAAAAATGCAATAACATGTGAGTTAAATCAAAGATGTATTCATATATATGTGAATACAGGATTTGTAATGCTTTGATAGAAAAATGAAAATTGAATATATTTGTACTTCAAATATGAACAGGGATTAGATACCCTTTTATAATACACAGTTTAAATATGCTTCTATGTAAAAATTAAATTGAATGAATGTGTTTCTAATTTAAATATACATATGTATCAAAGATGAATTAAACAAATAACTCAAATCTACAAACATTAATTTGGGAATTAATTTTTTAACCTAAATGAATGTCTTGACATTACATGTATATGCCTGGATTAAATATAAATGAAGTAAATGAATGATTTAAATCTGCAAATCTGAATTAGAGAAGTAATATTTTACTATAAGTGAGTGACTTGAATTTACACCCAGCCACCTTGATCTAAAATGAATGACTTCAATTTATATCCACACACTGGGACCACAGATGAATGACAAAGATTTATATCCAGATATTACAAACAAGGATGAATATTTTGTACAGGACTTATAGTTGAAGGACTTATTGCACCAATCATCAATGATTATGAAAAGAATGATTAAATGTAAATTAAACTGACCTAGGAACATATGCACCTATAGGAAAAGGTCAATCCAAAGATAAACTGTGAATCCAAAAATGAGCAGTCAATAACTTTTGTTGTCAAATAAATAAATCATTGTAACCTAAATCTAATCTATCTTGTCAATTTCATTTCACATCACTTATCATTTATTGTATTTGTTCACAAGAGTGTCATGCCTCCTGAGCTATGTTTGGCATAACCAGTTCTGAATAAGTAAGTAAGGCTGTGCTAAGTGGAAACTTTAGTGATATCATTTGGGAAGCCAAACAAACAAATTTTCTATATTTATTTCCAGTCTGTTTAATGCTAGATCCCTGATTAGCAGGAAATATTGTTGTAGAGTAGTAAGATAAACATTGAGTAATGCCAATCTTTGTTTCCATCTTGCAATATACTCATTAGAAAATAGTTACAACTGATTATATATGTTGGTAGGTGATCTGGTTACATTTGTTACACTATCATGAGGCCTGATCTAGCTATCCTGCCCATAGGTGTAAAAAGCTAAAAGAAAGTGAATGAAGAAATCTAAGAGGCAAAAGCAAATTATGATTCTGTAGATGTGAACAGTGCACATGGTATGGGGATGTAAAATGAACTAAAAAAGATGAAAACTAAGAGATCAATGCAAAAATGAATGGTATACAATGAAGAAAACAGGTATGAAAAAACATTAGTGCTAAATCATGGAATGGAGATTGAGAGAATCTTATCAAAGTTGAAATACAATAGTAGAATATCAAAAGAAAAAAACAAAATACAAGTTAAAAAATTAGATGATAACCAGAGCAAAAATAAGATGATGAACACAGAAACAGAGAAAAATCTTCCTAGTGAAATACAAAAACAAAAAAATAATAATCCAAAAGAAGTTGGTCAACAATTAGAAGAATAACAGAAAACAGAGGAGACTTCCATGCTAGTCCAGCTAATGAAATTGAGTAAAGAAGTGGATAAAAGATGAACAAAGAAATGAAAATAATTGAAAAAGAGAGGAACAAAGAGCAAAGATAATTGACAAAGAAAAGAAAATGGAAGAGATGATCAAAGACCAGAAGAATATAGAAGAAGAGATGATCAAAGAGAAGACAAAAACAGATAGTAGAAGGTAACTGAAAGAGGGAAAAGCAGATCAGAAAAGCAATCAAAGCCAAAATGAAAAAAATCGATCAAGTAATGAAGAAATGACAGATAGAATGTTAAAAATTAAGAAGGAAGTGATGGATGAAGTAAAAGGGTCACTAATTGAGAAAAAATTCAAGATGACCCAAATGTGTGAAGCCATGGATACAAAATTCATAAAAATCCAAGAATCCATGCAGGAGCAGGTAGATATATTGACCACCCAAATGAAAGGGATGAAAAGTAGCAGTGCATTGCCAATAAAAGAAAGGACAGAAACAGTCCCAAAAGAAATTCAAGAAGAAAGTTATAAAGTTACTCATGAAGCCCCTATAACCAACCAGATGCCAGAAATAGTGAATCAATTCCTAGAAATACAAACTTTTCTGGGAAGCTATAATGAAGCACCCATTGAGCACCTCAAAATTCTGGAGAGGCACTTTGGCACAAAGACCTTGACAGAAGAAGAAAAACTGGTAACAGCTTGTAGCCATCTTCAGGGTGTGGCACAAGCATGGTGGGACTCCCTGCTCAGTCAGCCTACAAATTATCAGGATTTCCTAGCAGCAGTAGAGTGATAATTGTCAAAAGAATATTAAGTACAAGGTATCCCAGAAAAAATGTCCCTGGATGGACTTACACACCCTTCTTTAGAAGACAGGTGGCCAAGTTAAGGGCCTTGACATCTGACCATCTATCAGAACTCCAAATTATTAGGTTGATCAGCCACAGCTTCCCATGCTATGTAGAGAGGATGCTGGTTGCAACAGATCATAGATCTATTGAACAGATGGCTGAACTGTTAACCACATACAATAAGTGCAGTACATCAATAAATAAAATAGGAGAATCTAAGATGCCAAATAAAATTTTCTATAGAAGAAATAATGGGCCAAGTAGGAGCTAACAGTGATAAGAGGAAATTGCCTTCAAGAATGTATAGCAACTATGACTCACCACCATTGTATCATCACCGAAAAAATGGGGTGCCACCATGGAAGAGGAGGCAGAGAATATATTCAATAGGCAGTATACATAGCCCATACCAGACCCAGGTAATAAAAATATCAAATAGTGATGATGACCTGTGAAGATGTGTTGGTAGAAACACAAGCCACCATGATGATGTGACTTGAAAAATGCCCCAAAATAGGAAAAATAGAAGCACATTGCCACACAACATAGAAGATACTTATAGAAACACTGATCATGATTCTCAGTCCCCAAGTCAGGGTGCAGCCATAATCTTGAACAATGAAGAAGAGGTACATGATTGAAGAAGTTCATGAGTGTGATGTAGTGTTGCATGAATTTGTGTTTTTCATGTTGAGGTGGATGGATAATTGAGCAGAGCTGCTTAGATGCATTCTGTTCATGATGCTCTGAAGTATATGCTTGGCACTATCCAGATCTAGATGTTGAGCTTCTGGACCAGCAGTGATTAATAGGTCTCATGAACAGACCATATGGATAAGCAACTACTCACAAAGATGTGCAGGGTTGGCTCTGTGCCAAATATATTTTCTGGCTCTTACTCTTATTTGGATCTCTCTCTAGGTACCAGGTGAGGTAATGCTTAAAATGAGGTATTTTCTCATGACATCATGGGGCATTTGGTACTGGTAATCTATGTTTGGCCATCTTCTTATCCTGACATTGGTGGCTGCAGTTCACATATTTACTTTCTTCCATCTCATCTTACATATTTCATCAACCTATCTAACCTCAGTAAAAACAAAACAATGTGTAATAGCATTTATACTGTGTGAAATGAAATTGTATTTTTAGACAATTTCATCCCAAAATTCAGTAGGGGCAATGAAACAGACACATTGTTTCACATATGTAGTTAAAATTAAAAATAAAACTGACACAGTTCAGTAAATAAAATATTTTAAATAAAGAAGCAAGTAACAGTAAAATAAAATCACTTTTCCAATTGTGTTATAAAAACAAATAAAAAAAGATGAAATAAAGAAAATATAAAAGCATTTAATTAATAAATTTTTATCATTAATTGATAATTCTTCAATTGAAAATATAGCAAATACAATTTATTTTAGAGCTATAAGTTTAAATGTAAAAACACTTAAAGATAATGTCACCTTCTTTCCTTAGACTTTCAATCAGGTGTTTATTAAAAACATGTTGGTTGATGAAAAACATGGGAAGCTGAAGAAATAAAAGGAGAAGCTTAATTAAATATGTCAGTTACAGTGACAGTTACAGTTAGATAAGTTACAATTACAGTACATTCAGTTATTAGATGAAGACTTATTGAAAATTGTAATCATTGCTGTGCAATTTGTTCTTTTTTGGAATTCTAAAATAACCAAGTTGGAAACCACAGTTATCATCAACAGAAGAAAACTTTTGAGTTACTGGATAACTTAATAATGGAACAGTGCATTATTAATTTGGAAGACTCCAGTATGAGTGAATAGAAAGCAGTTCCTCCTCTCTCCAATCATGGGAAAAGCCCTGAAAATATTCCCACTTAACAGAAGCAGTAACTCAGTGTGCCATTCACTCAAGTCAATCCCTTCTTGAGGTGAAGATTTAAATTTCAAGGTAAAGAAAATTTAATTACATTTATAATATTTAAAATATATTTTGAAAACATATTTGTTGAAATAATTAACATATAAAATAAAATACAATTATTCAAATCATTGATTTATCAAATGAAACATAAGCAAATAAAGCTTTTAAAGCATAATATTTTTAAAGAATGTTTTTAAAGAATAATTAGTATACTGATTTTAAAAACTTAAGAATATTGATTTAAAAATAAATGAAAAATATTATAATATGTGAGTTAATCAATGATGCATTTATATTTACATGAATACAGGATTTGTAATGCTTTGATAGAAAATTAAATTGAACATGTTTCTACTTCAAATATGAGCAGGGATTAGATATGCTTTTATAATAAACAGATGAAAAAAACTTCTATGTAAAAATTAAATTGAATGAATGTGTTTCTATTTCAAATATGAACCTGTACCAAAGATGAATTAAACAAATGAATAAGTCAAGTCTACAAACACAAATTCAAAAATTAATCTTTAATAGAAATGAATGACTTGAACCTACATCCATACACCTAGATTAAAGATGAATTAAGTAAATAAATGATTTAAATCTACAAATCTGAATTATAGAATTAATCATTTAAAATAAATGAATGACATGAACCTACATCCATATGCCTGGATTAAAGATGAATTAAGTAAATGAATGATTTAAATCTGCAAATCTGAATTAGAGAATTAATATTTTAATATAAGTGAATATTACACCCAGCCACCTGGATCAAAGATGAATGACTTGAATTTATATCCACATACCTGGATCACAGATGAATAACTGAGACTTACATCCAGATACCACAATCAAGGATGAATATTTTGTACAGAACTTATAGTTGAAGGACTTATTGCACCAATCATCGATGATTAAGAAAATAATGATTAAATATAAATCAAACTGGCCTAGGAACATATGTGCCTATAGGGATATGTCAATCTAAAGATGAACTGTCTATCCAAAAATGAATAGTCAATAACTTTTATTCTCAAATAAATAAACATTGTTTTCTAAAACTAATCTATCTAGTCAGTTTCGTTTCACATCATTCATAATTTATTGCATTTTTTCACAAAAACCTCATGCCTCCTGAGCTATGTTCAGCATAACCAGATGTGAATAAGTAAGTAAGGATGTGTTAAACTGGAACTCTAGTGGCATCATTTGGAAAACCAAACAAACAAATTTTCTATATGTTTACAGTCTCTTGAATGCTACATCCTCTGATAAGCAGAAAATATTATTGGATGATGGTAAGATAAACATTGTATAATGCCAATCTTTGTTTCCATCCTGCAATATGCTTATTAGGAAATAGTTACAACTGATTATATAGGTTGGTAGGTCCTCTGTTTACAATATATACATATACAATATCAGAAGTATAGTTTCTTATTCTTCTCCATCACATTCTTTGCATATCTTCATATAATTAAGGTCCTCTGTTTACAATATATACATATACAATATCAGAAGTATAGTTTCTTATTCTTCTCCATCACATTCTTTGCATATCTTCATATAATTATATATATATATATTGCTTAAAACACTTCTTTCACATACACTTTAATGCAACAAATTTTTTTAAAAACTTCTTTATTTTCCTTACAGTTTCAACTGTCCAGCAGTCTTCATCGGATCTCTATCTTCTTCTCTTCTTTAATTTTTTTTAAATTAAAGAAGAGAAGAAGATAGAGATCTTATGAAGACTGCTGGACAGTTAAAACTGTAAGGAAAATAAAGAAGTTTTTAAAAAAATTTGTTGCATTAAAGTGTATATGAAAGAAGGGTTATAAGCAACATATACAATATAATAAAGGAAGTTGGGTATTGAAAAAATATAATAGAATTTAAACATTATTACAATAAGTTAGGTTTTGATTTTAACCTAGATTTTAAAACACACGATGCAGAAAATTTTGTTCATTTGATAAAAATATTCTTTGGTTTTAAAAATATTATTTACTTTAGATTTAAAGAAAAATAAATAATAGATGTTTTAGTTTAATATGCAGGCAAGAAATAAAAAGTGTTTTTTATAAGTTTTAATTCTTTATCAAAATCAAGAAATATGTCAAGCGTTGGTGGTCTACTGCATAACTGCCTTCCTGTAGATTTAGTTTTTTTTTAGCTGGCTTTGCACTATAGATGTAAATTCCTGTCAGAATTCTTCCAATAGCTATTTCCTTCACATACCACATTATCCCCAATAGGAGAATGTTTCCATTTGATAAATCTTTAACAAACAATTCTTGGCAATGTCATATTGAGATAGGGTTTATATTTCAGACTCTTGGTGGATATACTCTAGATAATTAACTGTGGTGTATTTAGCAATGTGTCTCATTTAAAATTTTGCAATACTTGCTGCTATTTGTTATGCAGAGTATACTAAATTAATAGATGTCAAAGTAAAGTTGGCTTTTTATTGCTTGTGATTTGTGGAGATTCGCAACAGTTATATTTCAGGCTGTTTACAAGCCTGAGTGAAGGAAAAAAAATAATGATCTCTTTTCTAATAAAATCTGACCACTGTCTAAAGTGTATCAGTTCCCACTTCACCTTATCTTATTTTCTTAATTTCTTTAGTTTACTTAAAACATATACATTGCTTAATCTGCTTAAATTTCAAATATCTGATTATGTTTCTTTCAATAGCTCATCTGTATAAAATGTCTGCCTACTGCTTTATTTTCAAACATGTGCAATATTTTACAAAACTAACAAAACAAAACTGTAGTTAAACCTTTTTAGTCTTCCTTCTCTTCATTGAATTATTTTAAATCAAAGGAAATATAAGTAAGCATTGATTCAATTGTTGATAAAACAATTATTTTTACTTGTTTTTCTTTTATCAATAAAACCTCTTTTTCTAAAAAAAAATAGATCTTGTAACTTTATTTAAAACCTGATTTAAAAAAGCAATTCTTTCAGCAGCAGAAAATTGTAAAAATAAATAAGGTATTAAATATATTAATACACTGTGCTTTCTATTATATTATATACAACTTAAAAGTTAGACGTTTTGAAAAGAAAGAAGGAGACATACAGGCCAACTAAGGTAAGCCTTCCCTTTTTTTTGTTTTATATTACATGGATTTAAGGAAAAAGTCCTTGATTTCAAAAAGTTAAAAAAAAAATGAGCAGAATAAAAACTCGGCCATTATAGACAATTGCGAAGTTAAAAATTTGCCAAATTCAGCCAAAATCAAATCCCTCAGCCATAATAAAAATAAATCGCAACTCAAGTCCACCAAATCTAAAAGGAATAATCAAAATTCCACTAAAAGCATTAATAATACTCCGAATATGATGTACGAAGTAGAAATTTCCGCAAACAACGTAAACCAGAGCCTAACTACAAACACTAATAACGAAAAGTCTAATGAATGCATACTTGGAAATTCTCAAGACCCCCTAAATGATGATCCTAATGATTATTTACCAAATCAAGATAACAATTATAACCAAACAATTAATAAAACAAATATCACGTATATTGACCAAAACCATAGTACAATAATGCGAAGCCCTAAACATAACGCTAAAGATGCTCCTGATCACATTAACAACACTAATAAATATGAAAAACATATACAAGATATTAATGTCCTTCCCTCTGAGCAACTTCGAGATTCCTACTCAAATTCGATAACTCATAATATACCTAGCATGCCTACTTCTCAATCATTTATCCCCAGAATAAAAAAAAAATAGAAAAAAAATCCTACCTCTGACAGCGAAGCAAGTGTTGCATCATCAGAATTCGAGACGGAAATTTCAGCTGACTCCTCCTTTAATCTGACTTTAGATCTACCAAAAGACTCTAATATTAATTTACAATCATCTAAACCCCCATTTATTAGAAAAATAATCCAAAATAATAACATTAATTTAAATAAATTTGAAAGTAACATCAATTCAGAAATGACAAAAGTCCGGAGCCTAACGTATAATACTAAGCCAGCTGACAACGTTTTCTTTAGTGCTAAAAATGATTTTCCGAAACTAGACATATATCTTCAATCAGACTCAGAAACAAACATTAACCATTCAATACCACAACCAAAATATAATGTACAAACTATTAAAACTCCTCAAAATATTTGTCATCAAATCCCAGGAGATAACGAAGATGTTCCCGAACTTCACAACTCCCCGATAGAGGCGCTCAATACAAGACCCCCTAATACCTACAAACAAAAAAATAATAATGTTAAATCATCGACTGTAATGATTTCTACATCTAATAATGCACATAGTAAATTCAAAATCCCCCCTACTGATCCAAATCACATTATAAATCAATATGTTAAGCCGTCTTACACCAACATTACTAAAACAGGCATCTTACACCAGCTTAACCCAAACACAACTATGGCGAATAATTTACTGCATGCAACTGCACGAAGCTTCCTTAACTAATAATGAAACACCTGAGTCGATGATAATAGATTTCATGGAGCAATCCACAGACACCTTTTCTGACACACATTTAACCCCAATTTCAGATACATTCTCAGTATCTGACTTTAATGATAATCAATATACAGATTTTACGATTTGTTTCAATCAAACCATCCCGCTAAAGCTACTCAAATCGCTTGCTGACTATAGCAGTGACAAAAGTCTAATACTAGCGACTACCGATCCCAATTGCTCGCTTTTCAAATTCCCAATTGATTCCTTATGCAACACAATCAAACAAAACAATATGGGAGAAGAAATTCACCGCATTCTTTACCATCCAAATGATCAATACATTGCTCTAGAATTTAAAAACTGGGCTAATCACAATAACTTCAAAAGTGCTTTTAAAACCTTAGATAACAAATTCTTATGTTACGTGGATATTAACTGAGCTTCCACCCTCTATGGAAAAATCAAAAACTGTGTCATGGGACTTGGGGAGCATCAACTTCAAGAAATCCTTCTTCCTTTTGGTAGAATTCACAAATTCAATTACTTACCAGATGAAAGATCTGGCCTCCACTTCCTCTCTAACACAGCCACATTTGAACTTCACTTGAAGAAAGAAACAAATCCTACAGATATTCCCACCATAATAAGACTTAGAAACTCTGCCATGATTATATCTTTTCTGGGTGTAAAACCACAGTGCTTCTCCTGTGGTCAAAGAACCCACCTAATAAAAGATTGTCTAGCCAAGATCTGTAACACATGTGGCACAAAAAAAAACTGACTACCATAGATGCAAGAAAAGCCCCAACAACTCAACAGATATAACAAATCTTCAAAATAAAAAAACCTCTGTACTTTCACCTCAAACCTTTACACATAATATAGAATCAGATCAATCTAAAACAACTGAAAGAAAATCATTCCGAATCGAAACTGCGCCCACCCCAACAAATGGTTTATCAGCCAGATCTCTGCCAAAATATACTCAAACCGCTGAAGTGTCAGACAGTCCACAGAACTCATCTTCTCTTAAGGCCCACACATACAATCCTGAAGTCACAGAAACATCAAAATCTCCAAGAACACAAACACCTTTTATCAACCCTAAGTCATACAGGTCTAAAGATAATTCTAGGGATGATTCATTGCTACAAAACCAACAAGGCAGATTGAATCAGGATCACACCACATCCAACCATCCCATGGGCTCCAAAAACACATCCATCCATGCAGACAGATCTCAGATGCATCATCCTGCTAACCACAGGAATAATAAAGATCACTATATTCCCATTAAAATTTCACCTTCTCTTTTGATCAACTCATCAGACACTGAAACTGAGATGGACCTAACTAGCTATTCAACTTCCACTAGGAAAAAATCCACTCGCTTGAATGGATCCAGCTCAGAGGATGAGTATTCATTAACACTGTCATCCAATCATTATCATAACATTAAGTCCAAGGAAACCTATAAGTCCCATACTTAAAAAAAAATGGAAAATTGCTAATTCTATTTTGCCTAACTCTCAAATCTATTCGAAGGATGAGTTTTCTAAAGATGAAATCCTGTCTGAGCCTTTGAGATTTAATAACCAAAACAGTGCTCAACTCAATCTGGCGGTAGACTCTGACCAATCCCCAGCTTATGACTGAGATCTCTTGCCAGATAGCTGGAGTTAATGTCAGAGGCATTAATTCGCTTACACGAGTACATACCGTAAGACATTGGTTTAATTTGTTTACCCCCCCACATTATGTTTATGGGAGAAACCAAACATCACCAAAAGTCCATTAGCCTCATTTTAACTGAGCTTAACAAGCTTGGCTATACATATTTAACAGTCAATCTTACAGCTACTGAAGGCATAGGTATCTTAATAAATAACAAACACCCCCCTAACAAATTTAAGATCACCTACCAAGATAAGAACCTTATCTGTGCCAACCTAACTTATGGCAATAGTATGATTAATGCATTTCATGTCTACATCCCCAATAGCCATGCAATATTCCTTCGGATCATAAACACTATAAATATGATAACAGCCAACAATAACTCCCCAGCACTCGTCTTTGGGGACTTCAACGTCTCCTATGATCACTTTACAAATAAGTATCTTCACTTGCTCAACAGACACTTTATTAATGGCAGGGGCTTCTTTCCTCATAATGCCTATTCTTACTACACCAAAAGGTATCATACATTAATAGATCTGATGTTCTACACCTCTGAACTCCATCATTGTTTGGAAACTACTCTTCAACCTGTTCCCTTCTCTGACCATCATGCTATTATCACCACACTGCAACTAACCAACTACTCCTCATCCTTTCTCAACCGGTCAATCAGAATGTTAACTAAAGCTTCCATGACTGAAGCCATTGTATCCGAAGCATACATCCTCTTCCACAAAATCAACATACTAAAAAGGCCCCCAGAAGAAGCGTGGTTCGCCTTCATTGGGATAATCCATTCCTTGATTGCTCACTATACTAAAAACAACAAAGGGCTATCTGCGCTTATGAATGAGCTTGACCAAATCAATAATAAAATAAAGACATGCTCAACTGAACCAGATCATATCAAACACCTTCTATCACTAAAACATCAGTATAAGGAAAAACAGATGGCTATTGCGGAGTATATTTCTATTAAAAGATCACAAAACTTTCTTACTACCCAACACTGCTGGACTCAGGGATATTTGAGATGGGCATTGGGAGCTAGGAAAAAACTTAACACTGCAACCTCCCTTATTGTCAATGGAAACTATGTCACTGGTCATCACATGATTGAACACATTGGTCTTCACTTCAAAAACCGACTTCAAAATAATTTTCCAAAGACTATCAGTGAATGGCTGGATCACCCATCTGCTATAAACCATGGCATAACAGCAGCTGATCTTAAAAACCATCTATCAGCACTTTCTGACAGTGTTCATCCCGGGATGCATGCTATACCAAGATTTCTAATTTCCCACCTTGATAACTTTGCTATCCCAATCATGATGAACATGATCAATCATCTATCCACTAAAAGAAGGGAAATAAATAATCTCTACCTGATTGCCTTAGTGCCATTCATCAAGAAGAATAAAGATCCATCCAACATCCATAACATAAGGCCTATCTCCATGACACCAATTTTAATCAAAGTTATCGAAGGTGTAATTAAAGAGAAAATCCAGCAAAAAATTTTAGACAATATTGTTCAGTCACAATATGCAAGAAAAGGATCTTCAGCCCTGACAGCAATGGGTGAAGTCAAGATTCTCCTTGATCATATTAGATCTAATCGCTTATCAAAACCCATTGCAGTCTAGCTAGACATAACAGAGGCTTTTGACTCGATTAATATTCACACACTTCTTAATCTTCTAAAAGACCTCAACATTCCTTCTCATATTATACAGATTCTGGAGAATCTTCTCTACAATAGGCTAATTCACATCTCCTTAGATGGTTTCTACACAGATGGGTTCTCCCCTGACCTGTCTATTCCTCAAGGATCTCCATTGAGTGCTATCCTTTTTATATACTATCTCAACGCCCTGTTGAGAGATATAGAAATCTCATTCACTGGAGTATTCATTTCTCGCATCAAAAAATCCTTCAAGTTGTTTGCATATATGGATGATGTCCTCGTAATACTACCATCTCAAAAACATCTCCCAACACTCTACAAGATTTTGGATAAATTTGCCCGTGATTCACAACTCAAATTTAACGCCAACAAATCTTCATCTTGGAAAATTCTATTGGGAAAGAAAGTCTCATCTAGATTTCTAGCTGACCCCAGGACTTTCTTGGCTTCCCTATCTCCATGTCTCAAACAGCCATGTCAAAAAAACTACAGAACTCCTTAATCAATTCCACATCCCAGATTATTCGATCCCTTTCCAGGGTGTATCTCTCCATACAGGGAAACGTAGCGCTACTGAACATGAAAGTCATGTCCAAGATTGCATACTACCTCCCCATCATGACAGCAACAAAAGCCTTTACCAAAAAAATCAATAGTCTATGTGCTAAACTCTTTTGGAAAAACAGTACAACATCTATAAGCATGACAAGGATGCAATACCATCGCAAATCTAACGGGATGTCCTTTCACTCCATCCCCTCAATTATCTTTCAAAAATCTCACACATTAATTCATAACCTCTTACAAAAACATGATTCCTTCAATATTTCAGAGGCCGTTCAACCGACGGACAGACCTCCTCCTCAAAAATGCTGGCTAGACCAGGTTCTCCAGCTTCTCAATCAATTTACATCTACTTTACAAAATCCATATAATACAAAAATCACCATCTGGGAAGCCCACCATAAAATCAACCCTGAAATCAACTCAATGTTGCCAATGCTTGGCATCACTAATCATAGAATTACTTCAATATTCAAGTTCTTAGCTTTAGAGCCTAAATTTTTAAACTACCTAGTAAAAGTAAATCTGGGAGCCATACATACCAACTGGTTCCTCCACTATAAGAGATTTCTTAACAACATTGACCCTATCTGCCCAATCTGCAAGAGGCATGATGAGACATTTGACCACATAATTCACTCATGTACCAGACTTGGTAGTATCAAACTTTTAATTTTCCAAAACAGTAAAACTGATATTTACAGAATCCTCTTGCTAAAAGAATCTCTACAAAGTAAACAATTTCCAATTATAAGAATGTCAGTATTTCTCACCCACTCTATCTGGAATGTGAGATGCAAATTAGTATTTACAAATCCCCACCAGACCCAAACAGTCTATTCATTTCTCTCTTAAACAAAATCAAAAATAAAGACATGACCCTTTCCTCCAAATTTTTATTTGAAAAAACCTAAAATCTATTCCAAATTCCAAAGCCCAATACATTTCCAGATAGCTTATGACAACAATCTATAAACCACAGGATTTATTCCATACCCTGGATTTATATTTCCATAAATCATCGACTACCAACCCAGTAGTGACATTATAGACTCTTATTTAGTCAATGTACTATAAAAAGTTAATGTATTAAAAAAACAATATTTTCCTTAATTAAAATTCTTTTAAAACTAAAAAAAAAGCAATTCTTTTCTGCATATAAATTGTCTAATTTTATTTTCACAATATTTTAAAAACTCTCTCCCTTAAAAAAATCTAATAATTCTTTTTTTTTTTTTTATAATAGAGTATTGTCCTAAGCTAACAACATTTAGCAATTCTTACTATCTTTACTTTATTCATGTAGATCACAATTTAGTAAAAGTTACATTGCTTCTTGGCTGCAGAAAGGAGTTTGTTATTAACTAAAAGGAGACTCTTTGATTCCTCTTGGAGGCGTTAAAGAAATCAAGCAGGGCAAATTCCTAATGTCCACTCCATACGTTCTTGTCATTGCAGCTGTTATTACTATGTGATTATTCATATAGTATATAAACATGGATGGGCTGTTCACTAACACACATTAGCCAGCATGGTGAGTTTATTGACTTTTTACCTCTGAGTTTAAGAATATTTTTCCAATATATACAATCATGATAGACAAAAATAAATTATGGCCCCTATTCCCAGGAGGCTGTAAAGTCACCAACCAAGTCAGTGGTTAGTGGCTGAAGGTGGAGTGTTAATCCCCTGATTAGGGACCCAGGACCCAGGTTGCCATTGGATGACATTTTATTTAGGTACTTACAACTGAAGATCACTTTCAAGTGAAGAAAGATTACAAAATTTATAAGAAGAACTGTCTTATATTACATGGGCCATTATTGGACTTTTGGAAGTTAGAAGAAAAGGTGAAGAAACAATTGATTTAAAAAATGGACATGTACTCTACTATAAAGGCACAAATATTGGAAATACAAGTGGAGTAGGATTCATTATAAATAAAAAATGGAAGAATAACATTGTGGAGATTGATGGTGTATTGGACAGAGTGGCAAGATTAGTTTTACAACTTAATAGCAGATACCAAATGCTGATAATTCAGAATTATGCCCCAACAATTTCTCATCATGATGAAGTAGTAGAAGATTTTTTATATGGATGTACAAAAGGCTTTTGATCAAAGTAAACAACATTTGAAAATTGTTATGGGAGTCTTTAATGCTAGAAGTGGTAAACAAATGAAAGACAAAAATTCTGTAGGTAATTTTGGTCATGATAATAGAAATGAGAGAATATATAAACTTGTGGATTTTGCAGAAAAATAAAAACTTTATATTATTATTTTTTGAGAAAAATGTTAAAAGAAAATGGACATGGAACCATCCAAATGAAGGTACAGCAGAATAAGATTATATTTTCACTAAAAGAAAATACATATTTCAAGATAATAATGTTCTTAATAAATTTAACACAGGAAGTGATCATTGATTAGTAAGATATAAGATACATGTTAATGCAAAACTAGAGAAACAAAAATTATTAAGAAAAACATTATTTACAGTTGATATTCCTAATCTTCAGAAACATTGTAATGAATTTAAATTAGAACTTACAAATCAGTTTCAAGTATTAGTAGATTTTGAACATGATTTAGGTTTGAATGAAATTAATAGAAAAATAACTGATACACTTTTAAAACTGCAACAAAGATAGCTGGTAGAAAAAAGCAGCAATTGACCAATAAAATTTCTACTGAAACTAGAAAATTTACGAAGAAAAAAAGCAATATGAAAATATACAACAATAATGCATTAAAAAAGATTGAATATCCCAAATTTTGTAAAATGGTGCAGAAAAGAGTTGAAAATGACATAAGAAAGTATAATTGAATGTGCAAGGAAAGCTGTAAAAGAGAACAAAAGTCTCAAGAGTGTAAAACAACAATTTAGTATTGATAGGAAATTTATATCTGTAATCAAAAAAAAAGATGGCATTATTACTAAAAAGAGAGATGACATCATGAAATATGTAGAAGACTTCTATCAAGAATTATGTAGTAATAAAGAACAAGTACCTCCTATATCTATTATATCTTCTGAATTGCCCAGAATTTTAAATGAAGAAGTGAAACATGCAATTAAATTTATAAAGAAAGAAAAGGTTTCAGGTAATGATGGAATTATATAGTTGATATATTAAAGGAATCAAGTGAAGAAGTAGAATTTTTTTTAGCAAAGTTATATACCAAATGTCTAAATGATAAAGATGTACTAGATGATTCGAAGCATGCAGTATTAATATTTTAAAAACATGATAAAGAAGATATTAGAAATTACACACCTATCAATCTTTTATCACTTTTATACAAAAATTTTACTAAGATAATTACAACTCGTCTATAGAGAACCCTGGATTTCGACCAACCAAGAGAATAAGCTGGATTTAAAAGTGGGTTTAGTATAGTAGATCATATCCAGATATTGAGAGAAGTTATAGAAAGGACAAATAAATATGAGTTGCCATTATGCTTAGGATTTGTAGATTATGAAAAGGCATTTGATTCTATACATATTTCTTCGGTGATTAAAGCATTGCATCATCAAGGTATAGATCCAGGTTATTGTCATATTTCAAATAATATTTATAAAAATGCAGCAGAAACAATTAGATTACATAATGATAGTAGGAAAGTCAACACTTAGAAGGCTGTAAGACAGGGTGACTCCATATCTCCAAAAAAAATTACAACAGTGCTGCAAGAAGTATTTTGTGGATTAAAATGGGAAGCAAAAGGAGTGAAAGTAAATGGAGATTATCTAATTCATTTACATTGTGCAGATGATGTAATTGGTTTTGGAAATAATGATTTAGAGCTACAGGAAACGTTGCAGGAGTTATCAGATAAAAGTGGGAAAGTAGGACTAAAGATAAATGTTAAAAAGACTAAAGTCATGTTTAATAGAGTTTTTCAAATTATGAAAATAAAGATTATGATGAGTTAGAAGAAGTTAACAGTTACAAATATCTTGGTCAGATTATTAATACAGATGAAAACATAATGGGTGAAATTAATCATAGAATTAAACTTGGTTGGAGTTCTTTTGGTAGAAATTACTTGATACTAAAAGGAAATATGCCTATGTGTTTGAAAATAAAGGTTTTTAATAAATGTGTTTTGACAGTTCTTACTTAAAAATCTGACACATGGACACTTAATAGAAAAGCAATACAGAGACTTCAGACCAGTCAAAGAAGTATGGAGAGATGCATGCTGGAAGTAACAAAAAGAGATCAAAAATGTCATGTATGGGTAAGAGAACAAACAGGTGTTACTGACCTCATTGACAAAAGTAAAAACTGAAGTGGAGTTGGGCTGGACATATTGCCAGAAGAGATGATAATAGATGGACAATCGAAATTTTAAACTGGAATTCAAGAGATTGTAAAAGATGCAGAAAGAGACAACATGTGAGATGAATGGATGAAATAAGAAAGTGTGCAAGTGTGATGTGGAGAAGAGAAGCTAAAGATAGAAAAAATGGGTTGAATTTGGAGAAATCCTCATCCTGCAGTGGATTGATAGTGGTTGTTGATGATGATGATGATGGCATTGCTTCTTACTTTGTGTTATAATTAAAAAAAGTTACTTCAGGAACTTGACATGGATAAATTTAAATTCTATAGCCAAATTTATCAGTAAAATTTCTTAGTATGTAGACATTAGATACTTGATTAAGATTCAACTAGGGTAGGCACCAATTTTTAAATGACACCATATGATTTTTAAATAAACAGACTAAATGTTAACTAAACCATTTTTAATTTTCAGGAAGATGTCACAACTACATTGTGAGATATATAATGCTTACAATGATTGCTATCCAGGGATTCTTGGTTTAGATAGCTTTTTTGTAACTTTGCTGAACATTCACTTTGAATTACGACAATTATTATCATTATTATTTCATGATAATTTTCTTATCATTGCTACTTTGAAGTGATCCAATGATATCTTTAACTGGTGTTTAATTGTTAATCTAATGATGAAATTGTACACAAACTCATGATTGCAGTTTAATCATCTCCTAAAAAGAAAAGTATATAAATATTTTCAATTAACAATTATTTCACATTCATCCTAAAAACTTTTTGCACTATGCCTTCATTTTTTTGACTCCCTAATCATTATCACTGGTCATTTGTTTGAAACACTTCATAGAGCAAGCATTGTGTGTTCTCTTTTCTGTCTCTTCATTTGCCATTCCAAAGACTTTATTATTTTACTGGAAAATTATCATATATTTCTTGAAACATTTTATAAATGTATTTCTCAGGATGACTTACAAGATTGACCTGACTTATAACTTTGTCATCTCACTAAAGGATCTGTTCAGATATCTTCTGTTTCTTTTCTCTTATGTCATCTGCTGCTTTTAATCTATGCCTTGCTTCTATCTTATTCTCTCTCCAAATTGATTCGGATGGATAGGTAATCACATTTTAAATATGTAATTACATTTGCTGAAAAAAAAATGAATAGGTTCAAATTTAGTTGATCACTAATAGTCCAGATAATTCAATTAACTCTTTGTTAGACCTAGGTAAGCCAACTATAATTGTTGCTATCAATGTATATTACAAAGAGATGTCCCAATCCACACATGAAAATTCATGGACTAGATTGCAGGTTTCAATTTGATGTTTATTTTCTATTATTTATCTATTTTGCCATTCAACTGAAAAAAATGGAATTCTATGATTAGTAACGAAAGTATCAGGTAATTCCAATATAAGTGTGTATAGCATTGAATTGTGGTGCTGGATAAGCTGTTACAAATTTAAAAAAATAAGCTACATCCCATAATTAAATACTTCATTCTATCAAATAATTGTAATAGACTGTAATAGACCACTGCCAAACTGGCATTATGTTTCTGATCAACTATTGACTTTTACTGACACATGATTTATTTAAAGATTTTTGCTTTTAGACCTGTTTCCACTCATTCTATGGGAAAGATGCTGACATGCATCCTTGGCTAATAAAACTAATTGGTTAATAAGATTTTTATTGTTTTAGTTCTGCAGTGTCCTTACAGACCACCCATATGTAATTAGCTGCCTATGTAATGTTTGTAAGATATTAGTACACATTATTGTATGGCCTCATGGAGTTTTTTATACTGTATTAATCTCCCTTTATCAATTATATCTCTACCTATTTTTCCATCAGTAACTTTGGAGTACTTTGTAATGTAATTGATTATTTGTTCACAATCTGGACCTACTTTTTGTTTATACATTAGCTGTTGTAAATCATTTGCTAGAGATTCATTTACTGAGGACTCTATGAAAACAACATATATGTTATCAGTGCTTAAGTGTTGTTGATGGGGCTGAACTGCATACCAGTTGAATGTATATGCAATTATATTGTCCGAACCCTTACATTATATGAGTGTGTAACAAAATTTCTGAAGAAATAGACACCTGAGTAACCTATTAATCAGAGCTCTGGTTCAGGAATTCAAGACATTTATGATTATTATCTCAGATCCTATTAAAAATTGACAAAATTTTGAAATGCCTATATTATAGCTATAACTTTTTCTCAATCACTGTATAATTCACTTCAGGGCCTTTCAGTAATTGGATAATATAATATAGACTCTGGTTTGGTTGTTCTCCTGAACTTGTCATAATGTAGCTGCTAATTCATAGTCACTACTATCTATCTGTATGTAGAATAGTTTTCTGAAATCAGGACATGACAATGTAACCTCATTTAAAATGTATCTTTTATAAGCTGGAAACTTTTGTTATTATGGGTGGTCCATTCCAAATGTGTTCTTTTAATAAGGGTCGTAATGTCAAAAAATCTTTTTTATAATAACTGTTTCAAAATTATAAAACCCTAGAAGTGGTATAATGTGCTTCTTTGTATTTGAGTCTGACAAATCCTAAATTTTTGCATAGTAAAGGGAATGCATTTTCCATTGATTATATGGGCCAGAAATTTCAGTTCTGTTGTGACCAGAGGCTTTTTTTAATTTTTTTCTGTCATTTTTTATTAAATTTTAAAAGTGCAATATATTTTCTATACTCATAGACACAATTACTATTTATCATCATACATAACTATTAGGTATTTAATCTCATTGGACAGTAGAAGGTTTAGACATTGTATTAACCTTGTTCTGCTATTTTGATTATATGAGCCAGAAATTTCAGTTCTGTTGTGACGAGAGGCTTTTTTAAAAAAAAAATTCTGTCTTTTTTTTTTTAAATTTAAAAGTGCAATATATTTTCTATACTCATAGACACAATTACTATTTTATTATCATACATAATTATTAGATATTTAATCTCATTGGACAGCAGATGGTTTAGACATTGTATTAAACTTGTTCTGCTATTTTTAGACAAAATGATATTCAGATAAAGTTATATAAGTAATCATTATATTTGAAGGTGGTGTGTTTGCAGATGAGTGGGTTTAGCATTATCTGCAAATAGCAATCAAATTGAATATAGGAAAACCTTTTTTGAATTTAACTAATAGTTCTTAGAAGCATGGAGGGTCATTATAATTCAGTATTATAATTTTGTTCAGCTATCAAACATGTAAACAAAGGCAAGAGCTGTTAAAAAAATGATGCAAATTTTGATATTTCCATTCTATCATTTGGCCAACTGGTTTTTGATCTCATTCTTATGTTGATGATGGTTGGCTTTGCATGACCTTAATTTGATGCTCATAGATCCTTATCACTCTAGGAATGTCAAAGCATTTAGGTTCATAATTTTGTAATAAGCATCCTAATAGATCTCTATGTGCTTAAGAATGAACATTCACATTTTTTTATTTGAGATTCTGGTGATTGTTTATTATCCAGTACAAACAATTTTGTAGCAGATTGATACATATTCTCTAATAAAAAAATGATATTACTTCATCTTCAAATATGGGTTTTTTTTTTTCATAATCTAAGATATAGCCTGATTTACATATTATACGTTCACAGTCCATCAATTTATAATGTTCACCGTTTGATTTAGGTCTTCATTTTCCACATTACAAAGTGCAAGTTAATCAAGCTATATAAAAAAAGAATCTTCCTTCCGTGTATACATTTAGATATTTCAAGAACATAGCTATATTTCCTGATTAACTGATCTATTATTTATTGCGATATACACTGCCAGCCAGAATCAGTTTTTTATTTATTTGAAAAGGGCATCAGAATTCTATACAAGAATTCTCTGATCCATCGCATCGCATCATGATTTGCGAAGCAAATTATTAAAAGACCAGGAATTACGTTTTCTTCTTATTTTAAAGCTTTTTTATGATTTTTTTCCTGGGACTTAACTATTAAACAAGTATATTGGTAAAGGCAATTTATACATAATAAATTCTAATAAACTAACATTAATAACACACAATGAAACGTTGATATTAAAGATGAATATTTTATTATAACAAATTAAAATATTTAAAAGATAAATTATTAAATAAAATTGGAAAGCACATACATGCTAATCCAGATAATAACGTTGATCACATAATTAAAATGATTAATTCACATAGTTCTTTTTTTTTTAAGTTTCTTCTAGAAAGTTCCTTAAATAATAAAAGTTAATGTTTCTATCGATATTATAAGCTTATAGTTAACGTTAGTTTGGAAACATTTTTTGTCACAAATTAGGGTGTGAATAATCTTAACTTATAGGTGAGTTTGTATAGATTCTTGTAGTATAGTTGTATATCTTGGAATCTCGAGCTAATTGAAAGTTAACTAATTTCTTTTGTTGACATTTTCATGTTCCTGGTCTGTTTTAAGGTTGCACATAAAAGCTCTCTTGGGTTGACTTTTTCATTATTAAAGATAGTGTCTGCAATGCTTCATTCCCATTCTTGAATGAACACTTCATTTAGCAAGTGAGTAGTATTCCTGGGCAGATTTATTTTATTACACAGGATTCTCACAGGCACCTTCAGCCAAATGAACAAGACAACAAGACCCAGATTGAAATTGTATTCTTCTTTTTATACTCTCTAGATCCAGTTTTGAAGCTTCTGCATATATTAATGTTAGCAGAATGTGTAAGTTGATAATCTTATACATTTATTTTTCTTTTTAGTTCGAAAGTATTCTTTTTTTATGAATTACTTTGGCCATCATTATTTAGCATAGTTTTTCTTTTATGTTTGGAATTTCTTTTTGTTTATCTGGATTAATAATCTGCATGTCTTATTTATTCCCTCCAATTGTAACTTTAATTAAATGAAACAGATAATATCAAAGGAAAAAATCTTTCATTGCACGTATTTTGAAATAAATAAATTATATTAACTAAAAAAACTAAATTACATCTTTTAAAAGATCTTTAAATTTTACATTTTTTTAGCATTTTATTACCAAATGCCAATATATACTCATGAACCATACATATTTTAATATGGTTCAATATAAAGTTAGATCTGAAAATGATTTCATGCATTAATCCATTTAAAATGAGCAATACATGGTTGTAATTCTCCTTTATCCACATGTGCACTCCAATATTTGATTTGATGCAACTCTGGTCCTCTTGTTATTTACTATTGTATTTTAACCCTTGTGCTCATGTGGGTAATTTGTTCAAAAATATTTTCAGAGATAACTAATGCCTGTCTATTTGAATTTAATGAAAACTTCTGCCACAATTCTTTCTATTACTACTTATATTTTTTGGAAAATTTTGAAGTGCAAATATAGAATCTACCTCATTCCAACTACATACTAAACTTTTTATTTAAAATTAGCCACTGCTGCTGTTCCCATGACCACCACATCATCATCAGTTTTCAAAGGAGCTTTATTAAAATTCAAAATAGTTACATATTTATAAAAATCATAGGTTACATCACAAGTTTACATCAATACGGTTACATATAACTGAGTAGAAACTATATAAAAGGTTACATAAAACTAAATTTGATTATATATATATATTGTAACCAGTTGTATTACATAGCACACTCTAATTTAGTGTGTGTGCATAAATATATATATATAAAGTAGAAAGGAAAAGTAGAAATAAACACAGGATAAATTTTTGTAGATATTTTTCTATATTTCCTAAAATAAAATAATAATAAGTAAAGGTTTAAATAACTCTGCATTTAAAGTAAAATTTCATTGTGAAATAAGTATTTTAAAAAGGTCTGATAAATAATATTTGTAATTTTGATTTTGAAATTAAAAAAAAAAAAAAGCATAATTTATTTTTTAAAAGCTTTTAATTAATACTTGTATAAAATATTTTTTTTAATTAATGCTTATTTGCATTTCTACTATGTAGTTAATAATCTTTGTGGATTAAAAATTCTAAAGGATTATCACACCTTTGGTCAAATTCCAACATAAAAATCACACTTTGATAGAAATTCCAGCTTGATTTCAAATGGATTAGACAGATTGAAAACAGCCACTGTGTTTTTGTCACCTGACCTACCCAAGGTTATAAAAGACTGATAAAAAAATATCAGTTACCTTTTGCTGGCAGTTTTGTAAGAGTTGGTCAGAACAGTTTTTAATATTTTAAACAGTGGCCAACTAGGTCAACTGCAAAGTCTGGATAGTGATTTTTGAAGAAAACAGTCTGGAATGTAGTTTTTTGCAAGAGCTGAATAGAACAGCTTGGCTAAAAAAAATTTGAGTAAGTGGCAGCAATTAGCTGACCAAAATGGATAGCTGCAGTTTGTTGTTGGCTGTAGCAGAGAGTTGGCAGAATAGTTACTATAAACTGATGTAAGTGAAAGCAGGACAGTAGATTCAGAAGCTGCTAATATTTCCTTTGCAGGATTTTGAATTCACATGGAGAAGATGACCCACTTTTTTATGCTGAAATTCATAGCCTTAAATGTGGAGAAGACAGCTTCTTGCCTGGAACAGTTCTACACAGATGGGAGACTAACTATGGACCAACATTATACATGGATTACATTTTCCTGATTATGACAGTCACTAAAAACCAAACTAACCAAGAAAAATCTTCCATCTTGCTGAAGAATTAATTACATGTATGCTGCTGTGTCAGATATATGCAGAGAAACACACCTAAATGTATATATATAGCTGGTGAGTTATTTTAAAAGAATTCCATTTAAAAAGACGTATATAGAACAATATTATTTTAAAGTCGGTTAAAAATGTATATATTTTAAAAGAATATAAAGTAATTTTGCTTGAATTATAATTAAGAGTCAAGAATAATTCATTGATCATTAAAGGCAAAAGAGATGTTTTTGAACAATAATCCTCTTGGATATTATTTGAGAAAGTTATATTAAAAGAAAAGTAAAGAATCGATGATTCAATAATTTAATTTAAAAACGTTGATAATTAATCAAGAAATATCTATCAAAAATTGACTATACTTTTGAGAACTTATAAATTGAAACTAATTTTTAATTATATCTATATTTTGTTTATACACACTCATATATATATATATATATATAATTTGTGCATATTTTCCAAAGAATTTAATAATGAAAATATAATATTATTGCTGTTAAGTTAAAATGTGATGTAAACATCAGTGTGCGTATATACATGCACACTCATATATGTAAAATCATAATCATTTTTTTTGTTAGTGAATATTAATTGTATATTATAAATCGTGCATCTGTGTGCATCATATATGTAAACCAATGTAATAATTGGAATTTTGAATGGTCAATATTGTAAAACAATGTAATAACTTTAGTTGTGTATATAATTTTGTATACTTTTCAAAATCAAAATCCTTAAGCTATAAGACCTTAAATACCATTTTTTATTGTTATTAATAAACTTATTTAATTGTTAAAATTGTTTCCATCATCTCTTTGTCACATACAGTAATAGAGCTTGTGTTCTCTGAGCTAGATTCGTGCTTGGGATGAATATATAAATGGGGATGTGTAATTAGTGCTTTTGGGGCATCCAGAGATGATCAATCATCATCCTGGTTGGTGCAGAAGAAGATACTCTTTAAAGTCCACGCACTATATTTTATTTTAGTTCAGTCTTGTTAAAATTTAAGTTTATAGTTGGCCAGTACATTAATGGTACTAAGTGGCTGGAGCATTGATGATGATTAGCATATTTTAATGGCCCACCATTATTGTTTGATTCTTATGTATTCTGATGGATGATCACTTAAGTGGTGCATCTAAGTTATGTTTAAATAATTGCCCAAGCTGGCAAAGGCTCAATAGTTAGCCTGGTCTTAAAAAGACCCATTTCCAATCCAGTCACAAGGTTGACTGTGGAATTATATTTTTTTATTGTTCAAATCCAGTCATAAGATAGACTGTTGATTTTATTCTGATTTATTGTACTGATTTGTTTATTCCCATTAATGATGATGAATGGTATTTTACTTATACTTGCTTTTACTTTATAATGCTGGTTGATAGTCAATTATACTTGTAGTTGCTCTTCTGAGTTAGCTGGCTGATTTCACAGATTTTTGGATCTCATGCTCCTCTTAAATATATTTACTTATAAATACTTTATAAGTTATTGATATTTCATTTATTAAATTGACTGAGAGTGATGATGTTTTCCCATCACTCAGGTTTAGTTCTTATCTTTTTTTTTCTTAATACCCCATCCCATTACAATATATATATATATATATATATATTGTACTGGGTTCGAATGTGTGTTTTTCGAAACACCGGCCTCTTAGGCAGAGAAGAACATATTCGGAGAGTATGTATGCCCAAACGATAGCTATAAAATATATAACTAGCATTACATTTCCAGGACATAGCTTCTCCTTGGCTGTTGAGTTCAACACCACATGTTCAAAGCACTTTTTTTGTGTATAAACACAAGTACCAGTTAATTATCCAAGAATGAATAAATAATGCGCTTTGAGCGATGGCCACTAACTCAACGCCTAAATATCCATGACTAGCTCAGTTGTTTGTAATCATTAATAGATTATACATAATTAGTGATGAAAAGAATTGATAAAGGTTTGTAAAAGAATTGATAAAAAGAATTGACCAACAAATAGAGTTTAAATTTTAAAACAATTTATTAACTAACATTAATTTACTAAATTTAAACATCTTTATAATTTTTTTAACTAATATAACGCATGCACATTTTAAATTAACACACACTATATATATATATATATCTTATGAAAAGCATAAATAATGTTTGCATAAATAATGTTTGACGTTTATAAAATCATATAGCATTCACAAACATGCACATCAATAGTTCATTTTATGCATGATTATAGAGTTCAAATTACTTGTCTTTAGAGACTTTATGAATTTTAATGCAATGGCTATTATGGTATAAACAAAAATAAGCAAATGTTTTACCTAGGATTTTGAATGTAGATTTAGAACTTTGTTTTCTTTTTGTTTGCTGCTTCTTCTTCCAGCTGGCTGGGACATTTCCTTGATAAGTTTCCTTATTATTCACAATTATTACTATTGGAGACAATTAGATATTGACAAAGATTTCCAAGTTGTTACACTGACATTATTTCACGGGCAGATCTTGCTGTTTTCATTGGACATCAGACTGTGGAGAAAACATGTGTTTCCAAAAGCTACTCAGCCCTGCATTTTGTTTCTGGATACAGTTAACTCAATTGATTGTCCTCTCTTGACTTAACTGACTCAATTAACTGACTTAATTAATTTCTGAACTGAACTCTATCCGATAAAATTTTACTATTTATACCTGTGAAGTGTTGTCCTTGGAATATCCTCTGGCAATCTCTGTTGTCGAAATTTCATTGATAATCCTTTGACAATGTGTTTTTGGAAGATTGTTTAATTAGTAATAGCCATGCAGATGTGTTGTTTTATATTTTTAATTAATAGCCATTGCCGTGTATTTTAATGATAATCTTCTTTAACTTTCATTTCTTTATAATAACATTTATTACACATACATTTATTCTATTATTGACAATTGCACACATATACGCACATATATTACTAGTTTTAAGATTTTTTTTTTTTAATTTGAATGAAAAGAGATTTGTATTTTGCAAACTTTAACTTATTTATATTTTACGAATACTAATAAGAAAAACTGTTTACTTCCCTTTATAAAACTTTTAGTTTGACTTTTTCTAATGAAACACCCCTCTCCCCTTCTGATTAATTAATTGCGGCTTTTATTTCAAAAACTAACGATAGAAAACTATTTGATTCTTATCTTTTTCGAAAACAAACTGTAATAAACTCTTCAACATTTAATTTTACATTTTTTCTTTTATGAAAGACTATTTTAATAATTTTTTTAAGATAAATTAATATGTGCCAATTTCAATATTGGTACATTACACCATCCCCATTTGAGAGTAAAATGTGTCTATTTTTCACCATTTTATCTCTGACAATATTAAATCTTAATTTATTATTCTTTCTAAGTTTGCTTTTTGATGTCTTTTACTTTCCATACTAAGGGCAATCACCAATGATACTTTTCTTCTTTCGATGCTGGTAACATTGATTACAATGTTCTTAGTCCTGGATAGTGACCATGAGGACAAACTAATTTTGTGATATAGGGATCTTTTATAAATGAAGCTTTGGCTGCCGATTCTCTTGATCGGACTTTGGCTAAGAAAAGGTCGCTGCGAATGGCAGGAATTTTCAACTGTCTATTTTCGACTTATGCTTTGGAAAACGATTGCAGATTCTCTTGATCGGATTTTGACTAAGAAGAGGTCACTGTGAATGGCAAGAATTTTTAACTGTCCATTTTCAACTTATGCTTTGGAAAACAAGGTATGAGATATGGGGATTCTCCCCTGAAAAGTGACTTGCAGCTTACTCTGGCTGTCGCCAGTGTGTATTTTAAAAGAAGAATGATCCCTGCCAATCTGTTACAGGTACTAGAATTTATCCAGATGACAGCTTTAAAAATCCTTATCTAAACTTAATTCTATACTACCCTGTTCCCATAATTTCGAACCCTGATACTTTCCTAATACAACTTAGATTGACTTTCATTTATATTATTAACCTTTCAATATTATTTTTAAATACACATGAACATTACTTTAACATCTTTACTTCTATTACACAAATCTGACAATATTATTTTTAAACCATTATGGACATTATCTTACATATTTATTTAATCTTACAATACTATTCTAAAATATCACGGACATCAGTTTACATATTTATTTACATTACAATATTACTTTTAACCCATTACTTTAACTTATATATTAACGTGTGTATATTCAGAAAACTATTTTATTTTACTGCTCTTTATTATTATACAAAGATTTTATTGGACTTGATTACTTTAAACCATTTATTTACTTCCTTTTATTAACTTACGTATATTTAGAAAAAACAAAACCATTTTACTTTATTACAATTCATTGTTTATTATTATTTACTACAGATATATTACACTTATTTACTTAACTTGATTTTTTCTGCTTATTTCTGTTATCTTATTTATTTATTTCATCCTACAAACTTTACTATTAAATCCTTAATTTGACCCATTTATTTAACTTGATTTTATTGATTTTTTTAAGTATTTATTTACAAGCATTTCTCCTTAATTAATATGTGCATGGAGAAAAAATTTTTTTTTACTTTACAAAGCCTCCATTATTATTTGACAAAACAATTCATCATTTTAAATAGTGAAATTCTAATTCAGGCTTTTCACCTATGTCAAAATAATTATATTAAACTCATAGTCCATGTCCGGTCATTATTTCTGTTTACTTTAATATTCTGACCCTTAACTAACTTTTAAACTATGTCAGGCGGTTCCTTCTTTCTACATACTAACTCTATAATATAAACTAACTTTCCTCTCTTATCTATCCTGCTTTTATAATTTATTACTTTATCTCTTCCTCTTTCCATTCTATTTTCAACTTTGTAAGTCAGAAAACCTTGATACCTAGCACAACTCTGTATTACTTCAATATTATAATATTTTTTTCTATGCTTTCTTTTTGTTTTAAGTCTCCATCTAAAACAAATACGAACGTTTACTTTAACCTTTTTATTTTTATTTTCTATCTTGATTAATTTTATTTCCAAGCTACTATGCTTAACGCTATCTTCTGCCTTTTGATCTACATAAGTTTCTACTTTATCTGTTATTTCACATCTTATGTCTCTTACTTCTGCTCTGAGTTTCTAAATTTCTCCTTTAACCTGACTAATTTCTTCCTTCAATTCTGCTTTGAGTTCTAACTGGCTTTGCTCAAGTTTCTGATACAATTCTTTTTTGAGGTTTTGCTGACTTTGCTCAAAATTTTGCATCATATTCATCATCATCTGCATCCCATATATATTTTCCTTTTCCACTAACGTGATTTTTAAAATATATGTGCACCCATGTTTTTATATTCTCATGTTCCCTTTCTAATGCCTCTACTCTTTTTATTAATTCCTCCAGCTCTATATCTTTTCCCATTTTGAAACCATATATTTTATTTTTTCTAACTAGCGTTTACGTTAAACTAAATTTAATATACAACTTATGTATTTATCTTTCTTACTAAAATGGAAACATACGCTGCTCCATCCCTTTTGTCCATTTTTCTACCTGATCTTAACGCTTTAACTCCACTGTACCAGATCAAACCACAGAAACCACTTACTTACATGTATATAAGTTTTGGCTGGTTTCAAACTTCTCCATAATACATTTATAATCGTATAAATATTACGTGAATGAACCGGCATGTTCGAGCAAAATGGGAGATATTATTGATAGCTTTAACTATCAACAATGGCCCACCTCAGCTGCTAGATTCAAACCCCTACTATCCAAACACTTTATTTGTTTCAGAGTAAACTCCAGGCACCAGCTATCTATTCAGAAGAATAAACAACATATTTGGTCAGTAGGCTCATAATCCAGCGCTCAAAAAGATCCCAAAGACTAGCTCAGTCTAATTTTATTCAATAATAAAATATAGAAAAAAGAATTGGTAAAAGAGGTTGATAAAAAAAATTTGAAAAAAAGAATTGACCGACAAATAAAGTTTAAGTGTAAAGACAATTTATTTTAACTAGCATCAATTATACTAAGTTTAAATATCTTTATAATTTTTAACTAACATAATATTGGTATTTTTGTCACACACATTTTAAATGAACACAATATAATATATTTTATGAAAAAGCAAAAAATAATCTTTGACATTTAAATTATCTAACATTCACAAACACCACATCAATAGTCCATTTTATGCATGCTTATAAAGTGCAAATTACTTGACTCTGTAGGATTTATGAATTACAGTGGTGGCTACTATGTATAAATGAGAATAATAAAATGTTTTACCTAGGATTTTTGGAATGTGGACATTGCTTGTTGTTGGGTGCTTCTGACGTAGTATATCTAACCAGTTAGATCTGACGTTTATTGAGATTTGATGCTAATCCATTGGTTTTATTCTTGGAGACAGTTGAACATTGATGGAGGATTTCTGAGTTGTTATGCAGACATTATTTCACAGTCAGGTTTTGATGATCTTGTTGGGCTAAAGGGCTGAAGTAAAAAGCATATATTCCCAAAAGCTGCTCACTGCTACATTTCTGTTTCTGGATACATAATATAAACTGCACTGTTATCTGAACTGAAACAATACTGACACTGAAACTAGGCTGAACTGATGTCCGATAAAAATCTGGCTATTTATATATGCAAAGTGTTTTTGTTTTAATATCCTCCGGCAAATATGTGTTGTTGAAATTTCATTGATAATCCTTTGACAACGTGTTTTGGAAGATTGTTTAATTAGAAGTAGCCATGATAAAATGTGTTTTTTTTGTATCTTTAATTAGTAGCTCACCACTGTGTTTTTAAATACATTTCATTTCAATATTTATTTTCATGTGTTTTTCAATATGATTTTAACACGCATTTATTATATCTCTTATTAACAATCTTACATTTATTTTTATTTACCATCGCACATATATACACATTTATTCTAATAAACTGGAATGAAAAGAGATTTATATTTTTTTAAACTTTAAATTATTTATTTTTACGAATACTAATTAAGGAAAACTTTACTTCCTTTTATAAAACCTTTAGTTTAACTTTCTAAAGAAAACCCTCTTCCCCCTTTTAATCAATTATTTTCCAACTTTTATTTCAAACTCTTTTATGAAAGATTTTTATTTTAATAATTTTTTTTTAGACAAAATTATTTTATATACATGTGCCAATTTGTCCTTGGTGCATTAAACCCCCTTCCGTTTTAGATTAAAATGCGTCATTTTTGACCATTTTATCTCTTGCAACTTTAATTCTTGATTCTAAATATTCATTTATTTTCTAAGTTTGCTTTTCATAATGCTTTCCCTTTACAAACCAAAGGCAATCTGATTTGACTAACCTTTCCTTCTATCTATGCCAAATACATTGCTCACAATGATCTGAATCATGGATAATGACCACCGGGACAAACTAATTTTGTGGCACAGGGATCTTTTGGAAATGAGGCAGAGGCAGATTCGCTGACTTATACCGACTTACACATGAAAAACGAAGCTTCATTTGACGGGTTTTTACTGGACTTGGAAAAAGAAAGGGTCACTGTGAAATAGCAGGAATTTTCAACTGTCCATTAACAACTTACGGTTTGGAAAGAGGAATGATCCCTGATAAGTCCGTTATAGGTACTAAAATTTATCCAGTCGTCAGCTTTAACTTATCCTTAACTAAACTTATTTCTATACTACCCTCATTCCCGTTTGCTATAGACAAATTCCTACACATGTGTATACATGCAGCACAATTATACACCTACTAATCGTCTAAATATTGAGTTATTACTGGACTTGCTTACAGGAAATCTATAATAAATAAATCCCTTCTTGCATGCATCATGAGGTGCAGCAGTGCCGAGAAAATTATCTAAAAGGATATCTGGATAAATACATTTCAGATACGCATCATGAGGTATCATATTTACCAAATATCACTAGTGTATGTGCGCGTATATACACATGTATACTTATACACACTTAATACACTTAGATTGACTTTATATTTTTTATTACTAATGTTACAACCTTATTTTTAAATTCACATGAACAATATCTTACACTATTTATTTATATTACAATATTATTTATAACCCTTATGAACATTATTTAAAATATTTATTTACACTAATCTTATAATATTACTTTTACATCATTACAAACATCTTTATTTAACATGCATGTCTTCAATAAAAAAAAATTGATTAGTTTATTACGAGTCATTCTTTATTATTATTTACTACAGATATTTTTATGCTTATTTATTTAACTTGATTTTATCAATTTTATTTTAACTATTTGACCTACTTATTTATTTATGAACATTTTTCTTAATTAATATTCGAGTGGAGAAAAAAATCTTTTATTTTATGAAGCCTCCATTATTATTATTACTTTCAAACATTTCATTTATTATTGTTTGTTTATTTTTAAATTTAATTATTAATTTAGTTTTAAATAGAAGTATCAGATTTAATTTATCAGATTTATTTACTTTAGAATAGTCATATTCATGCTCATTGTCCATTTCTGGTCTGTTTTGTTTATTTTCTTTACTATTCCGCCCATTTACTAACTTTTAAACTATGTCAGGTGGTTCCTTTTTTCTTTCTACTAACTCACTAACATAAATTATACTCCATATTCTCACATCTCTCCCTCGATTAAAATTTATTGCTTTATCTCTTTCCCTTTACGTTTTATTTTCAACTTTGTAAATTAGAAAACCTTTAAGCTTCACAGACCTCCATATTTTTCCTAACCATGAATATTTTTTCTTACACTTTCTCTTTGTTTAAAATCTACAGCAAATGCGAACGTTTACTTTAAACCTTTTATTTTTAATTCTTTGTAAAAACTCTTTTACGATATGTACCATGAACTTATATCTCTCTTCTATTTCTTGGTCTACATTTGTTTCTACTTTATCTGTCACAACACTCTGATTCTAATTTAATTTCTATGTCTTTTATCACTTCAACTTCCTGACTTTCTTTAACTAAATATAACTATAATTTCTTGGTTCTTCTCTACCTTTCCTGTAATTTCCCATCTTATTTCTCTTCTGCTCTGCATTCCTTAATTTCTCCTTTAACCTGACTAATCTCTTTTTTCAATTCTACTTTGAGTTTTTGTTGGCTTTTCTTGAATTCTTGACACATTTCTTCCATCATATTCATCATCATTCGCATCTCAGATACTTTTTTCTCTTTTTCCTCCATTTTTTCAATAATATATTTTTTTTGACTAAATTTAAATACGAGCTGTTTATTTCTTTTTCTTTCTAAAATGGAAATATACGCTGACTCCCCCCCTTTGTCCATTTTTCTCTACCCGATCCTAAAGCTTTAGCTCTGCCCAAATATCAACTGTCTGATTTAAAAAAATGATTTATCTTAACCAACGTAAATAGCATAAATCTCTTTTCATTTAAAGAAAAACAAGTTTTTGGTCAGTTCTTTTTTTTAAAATTAAATCAATTTACATACGAAATTACGCTTTTCTATAAAAAAAATTTCAAACAAGAAACACAGCATTTAAATACTATTTTTTCTTAGCTCCAGCCCCAAATGTTGGGAAAGCCATTATGTACCGGATCGAACTGCAGAAACCAACTTACTTACATGCATATAAGTTTTGGCTGGTTTCAAACTTCTCCATAATACATTTATAATCTTATAAATGTTATGCGAATGAACTGGCATGTTCGAGCAAAATGGGAGATATTATTGATAGCTTTAACTATCAACAATGGCCCACCTCAGCTGCTAGATTCAAACCGCTACTATCCAAACACTTTATTTGTTTCGGAGTAAACTCTGGGCACAAGCTATCGATTCAGAAGAATAAACAATGTATTTGGTCAGTAGGCTTATAATCCAGTGCTCAAAACGATCCCAAAAACTGGCACAGTCTAATTTTATTCAATAATAAAATATAGAAAAAAGAATTGGTAAAAGAGATTGATAAAAAAATTTGATAAAAAGAATTGACCGACAAAGAAAGTTTAAGTGTAAAGACAATTTATTTTAAATAGCATCAATTACACTAAGTTTAAATATCTTTATAATTTTTAACTAACATAATATTGGTATTTTTCACACACATTTTAAATGAACCCAATATAATATATCTTATGAAAAAGCAAAAATAATCTTTGACATTTAAATTATCTAATATTCACAAACACCACATCAATAGTTCATTTTATGCATGTTTATAAAGTTCAAATTACTTGTCGCTGTAGGATTTATGAATGGCTACTATATATTAATGAGAATAATAAAATGTTTTACCTAGGATTTTTGAAACATGGACATTGCTTGTTGTTGGCTGCTTCTGATGGAGTATATCTAAGCAGAAAGATCTGACATTTCTTGAGGAGATTTGATGCTAATCCATTGGTTTTATTCTTGGAGACAGTTGAACATTGACAGAGGATTTCTGAGTTGTTATGCAGACATTATTTCACAGGCAGGTTTTGATGATGTTGTTGGACTAAAGGACTGAAGTAAGAAGTGTATATTCCCAAAAGCTGCTCACTGCTGCCATTTCTGTTTCTGGATACATAATATAAACTGCACTGTTATCTGAACTGAAACAAGACTGACACTGAAACTAGGCTGAACTGACATCCGATAAAAATCTGGCTATTTATATATGCAAAGTGTTTTTGTTTTAATATCGTATGGCAAATATGTGTTGTCGAAATTTCATTGATAATCCTTTGACGTGTTTTGGAAGATTGTTTAATTAGTAGTAGCCATGATAAAACATGTTGTTTTTATATTTTTAATTAGTAGCCCACCACTGTGTTTTTAAATACATTTCATTTCAAAATTTATTTTCATGTATTTTTCAATATGATTTTAACATGCATTTATTATCTCTCTTATTTACAAGCTTACATTTATTTTTATTTATCATCGCACATATATACACATTTATTCTAATAAACTGGAATGAAAAGAGATTTATATTTTTTTAAACTTTAAATTATTCATTTTTATGAATACTAATTAAAGAAAACTTTACTTCCTTTTATAAAACCTTTAGTTTAACTTTCTAAAGAAAAACCCCTTCCCACTTTTAATCAGTTATTTTCCAACTTTTATTTCAAATTCTTTTACAAAAGATTTTTATTTTATTAATTTTTTTTAGACAATTATTTTATATACATGTGCCAATTTGGCCTTGGCACACCACCCAAACATCTAACTGTTAAAATAATGATTTATTTTAAATAACGTAAATAGCATAAATCTTTTTTCATTTTAAAAAAAAAATTTTGGTCAATTCTTTTTTTTAAATTAAAACACTTTCACATACGTAATTTTGCGTTTCTATAAAAAATTTTGAACAAGAAACAAAGTATTTAATTACTATTGTTTCTTAGGTCCAGCCCCAAGGTGGGTATAGCCATTTGTACCGGGTTTGAATATGGGACGATCGTAACCCTGGTCTCTTAGGCAGAGAAGAACATACTCAGAGAGGATATATTCCCAAGTGATAGCTATAAAATATATAACTAGCATTACATTTCCAGGACATAGCTTCTTCTCGGCTGGTGAGTTCAACACCATGTTCAAAGCACTTTTTTGTTTGTGTATAAACACAGGCACCAGTTAATTATCCAAGAATGAATAAATGATGTGCTTTGAGCAATGGCCACTAACTCAATGCCTAAATATCCATGACTAGCTAAGTTGTTTGTAATCACTAATAGATTATACATAATTAGCGGTGAAAAGAATTGATAAAGATTTGTAAAAGAATTGACTGACAAATGGAGTTTAAATTTTAAGTCAATTTATTAACTAACATTAATTTACTAAATTTAAGCATCCTTATAATTTTTTTAACTAATATAACACACACACATTTTAAATTAACACACTATATATATATATATATATCTTATGAAAAGCATAAATAATGTTTGACATTTATAAAATCATATAGCATTCACAAACACGCACAACCATAGTTCATTTTATACATAATTATAGAGTTCAAATTACTTGTCTCTGGAGGCTTTACGAATTTTAATGCAATGGCTATTATGATATAAATGAAAATAAGCAAATGTTTTACCTATGATTTTGAAAGTAGATTTAGAACTTTGTTTTTTTTTGTTTGTTGCTTCTTTCAGCTGGCTGGGATGTTTCTTTGATAAGTTTCCTTATTATTCAGATTATTACTATTGGAGACAATTAGATATTGATGAAGATTTCCAAGTTGTTACGCTGACATTATTTCACGGGCAGATCTTGCTGTTTTCATCAGACATCAGACTGTGGAGAAAACATGTGTTCCCAAAAGCTACTCAGCACTGCATTTTGTTTCTGGATACAATTAACTCAATTGATTGTCCTCTCTTGACTTAACTGACTCAATTAACTGACTTAATTAATTTCTGAACTGAACTCTATCCGATAAAATTTTACTATTTATACCTGTGAAATGTTCTCCTTGTAATATCCTCCGGCAATATCTGTTGTCAAAATTTCATTGATAATCCTTTGACAATGTGTTTTGGAAGATTGTTTAATTAGTAATAGCCATGCAGAAGTGTTGTTTTATATTTTTAATTAATAGCCATTGCCATGTTTTTTAATGATAATTTTCTTTAACTTTCATTTCTTTATAATAACATTTATTACACATACATTTATTCTATTATTGACAATTGCACATATATACGCAAATATATTACTAGTTTTAAGATTATTTTTTCTTTAATTTGAATGAAAAGAGATTTGTATTTTGTAAACTTTAAATTATTTATATTTTACGAATACTAATAAGAAAAACTGTTTCTTCCCTTTATAAAACTTTTAGTTTGACTTTTTCTAACAAAACACCCCTCTCCCCTTCTGATTAATTAATTGCAGCTTTTATTTTAAAAACTAATGATAGAAAACTATTTGTTTCTTATCTTTTTCGAAAACAAAGTGTAATAAACTCTTCAACATTTAACTTTACGTTTTTTTTTTTTTTTACGAAAGATTATTTTAATAATTTTTTTTAGATAAATTAATATGTTCCAATTTCAATATTGGTACAATATATATATATATCAAAAAGTTACAAATATTAATAAAAGTTACATAATATTATATTATTCTTTAGTATCTATTTTTTCAAAGACATTTCAGATTATATACATACATAAATAATACAGCTTTTGTAGCAATTAGGTTATATCACCTTAGCACTCTCTCAGTTGTTGATGCATTAAGGACCACGAATCTTAAAAAATGTTATATGGAGCAAGCTTTCTGTTTTGTTCCCTAATAATTTTTAGCTTAATCCAAAATGTATTAGGATGCTTTCTAGGATTATTATTATACATAAAAATGCATCTAGTACACCAAAATGCATACAAGGTGAATATACTATCTCTAATTCTAGCAAAAATTTCTATTGTGCGGGTTTAAAAAAGTATGCAATATTAAATAAAGAATTGTTAAACGGATTGGGAAGAGCAATGTGTATATTACAATAACACATACAATCACAGAATATATGCTTTTCATTTTCAAAATCTTTTTAACAGAAGGGCAAAAATCATCAATGTTTGTACAATTTTTTCTATATTTATAAAGTCTTGAGAATGATCCCAAGTTAATCTTTATTAAAAAGTCAAAATATTTCGACTCAAGCTTCCAGAAACTATATCTTCTAACTTATTGCCAACTGTTTTAGGCTCAAAATGGGTTTTCTTTGAATATTCTGCATTTGTTGATTTATTAATAGATACATTTGCCAATATTTATACTTCTTTATAGAGGGACAAAAGGTTAGTATATCTATGGTCAATAGTGATTTATTAGATTATCCCAATAACAGTACCAGGATGAGATCGATCCATTGGTGTAATTTTTAATGATGTAGCAATATGATTAAATTGATTTGAAAGGGAGCTAATGAGATTAAATATTTTGTTATATTTTGAATATATTTAATGCATATAGTTCCATCTCATTATGAATTAATGGATTTTATAGTTTGTTCTAATAGAGATGGATGCAATGCATCTGTCCCATACAAGTTTTTTGAGGATGGAGTAAACATGTGAAGTATCGGCTTTAGTGTAAATGATTATAGGGCTATAATAAGTAATTCTTGTTATAATGAGCATATTTAACAATGTGGATTTAGGATAAATTGAAAGTCATGACTTTGAAAAGAAGATAATATTTATTTCTATTTTTTTTAATGGAATTTTGTATTTTTGTTCTCATTCCAATACTATTAAAATGGAAAGGAACAGTGAAAAATGAGACAGGGTTTCCTTTAAATTTAGATTGTATTAGTTTGTCTGTACATATCTGCCAACTAAATGCTTTCTCTAAATTGAATTCTAGTTTGTATTTCTGTGAATAATGTTTTAAAATTTATAATAATTTGAGAATATGTTTTTATGATGATAAAAAATGATAATGTCATTAATATAAGCAATATATGAAATGTTATTTTTATATTGTGATACAAAAATATCAGGTAGCATTCTTCAATCATTTTACAGTGGGGATTTATGTACACTATAAACAGCAAGGCAATAAAAGAAAAACCCTGAGGGATAGAGCAATGATGTTTAAACCATAGTAAGTATTTTCTATTCATTGACACATGGATTTCTCTATCAATAGATCGGTGAGTATATAGATTAATGACTTAGGGACAGCCAAGATAGTTGAGAGGTTTATAAGTTAGTCTATTGAAATTAAAGCAAATGCTTTTTATATATCCAATTTAATGGCAATAGGGCTATATTTTTTTTCTTTTCTAATAGTCTTCACAATAAATTTAAAAATAATTGTCGCTAAAGAAGTAGAAGCACCCCTCTTTGCAAATTGCATTTTGGCTGTTGTTGGTAAGATTAAGGGTTTGAGTTTATCCTTGACTACTGATTCAAAAATCTTGATGCCAAGTGGACTCATGGATATAGGTCTATATTTTTAACTGTAGAAAATGCACATGCATTATTGGATACAATCTAGGTATATGATAGATTTGTCTGGATAATAAATTGGCTAGATTCTTTAAGTAAGTTGTAGTAAAAAAGCTTAGGTGTTCATAGACAAATTTTGGAATTCCATGATTATCTGAGTGTCACATGTCTGAGACTTTAGCAATTTTTTAGGTGAAATCATTTATTGTAAAAATATCATTATCCTCTGTGTTTTCCAGAAATAAAGTGGTAGGACAAAACATTTTATTGTTTTGCAAACTATTTTAAAAATTTTATACAATGAAGTTAGCATGCTGTTTTCAGCAATTATTTTATTATTGATTCTAATTTCTGTATGTATTTGGAAGGGGGTTGACCTAATGCCCAGTGTACAAAATGTCTAAAAAATGAATGTGAATGATCCAGAAAAAAAAACTATTTTTTTAATTAGTAAGTATTCTTTTAGAGTTTGGCAGGTATTGTTATATAAGTTTTTATGGTGGCTACTTTACTGCAATTGTTTTCACTGGTCTGGTAATGAAACATTTGGTAGTTTTCTATTCTATCATGTCAGCTGCTTGATGGCATTGATGCTAAGCAAAAACACTTACATATAACATTACTGGGCATACCCGATTCTTTGTGAAAGAATATAGATATCATACAGGTTAACGTAATTCATTAATTTCCTTCATAGCATTAATTGGAACAATTTTACATAAACATACATTATTGAAAATATTCTACTCTAGTAGAATTGCCCATGTGGCAAAACTGCCCCCCCCCCTGCAATCTTTACAACTACATTGTGGTTGCCAAAAATAATGCTGATAATATTTTAATTACTGAACTGTCTTTTACTTGTTTAGGTCATTTATAAAAAAGGTTAAAAATTATTTGTTAATTTTATTTATTGATTGATTTCTTACAATAGCCATCTTTAAAAGATAATATGTATATGGATGTTAATGGTATACCTATTAACGATGATTAATAATTTTCCAACTCGATCAGCCTCTTTTTATTGTGCCTTTTTGGTTGGGTATTTCAAGATTAATTAATCAATATATTTAATATTTGGACAATTACTTTTGTTGATTTCTCTGGATAAAACTACGAGAATTTTTACACTCATACTTCCTTTTTATATTTGTTTATCCAAAGGCTTAATGTAATTCATTCTGATTTCCTTCATCAATTTCTGTAATTTACTCAAAAACAATTTGATACTACCAACAAATTTCAAAAGCCGCTTGAACTCCAAGTTGCCCCCAAAAGTCAAATCTTAATCCTGCAGTGTAGGCGAGAGGGTTATCCCTTTTTCACATCTGCAAGAATTAAAACATTATCAATTGACCTACCTTATTGCAAAGATTATATCCCAGTAAAATTACTAAATTTTCTATACAGGCTGGTTTCTGTGAACAATAGTAGGCCCAATTTTGACCTGTCAGCCATTCTATTTGACACAGACATGTTCTCACAAAAATATTACTATTTGTGGGAGCTTATCAAAATCTTGTTTGGACCTATTCTTTCTGAATTAATTTGAAGGTTCTACATTGAATAGGGATGCATGGTGATGGGTCACAATTGTAAGGAGATAATAGTATGTCAAATGACTTGTAAGCTAATTCCTTTAAAATGCATATTTGAAAAGTTGTGGCAGACTGAAGTCGAGACACTCTCACATGATACTGTAGTGAACATTGAACTGTGAGCATTGGGATAAAGTGTGTAACACTAAAACAGGCTGACTGCCATTAAATGGCATCTGCTTTATAGCATAGAAATGAATGTCATCATCTGTGGCTGCTGTCTGCTGTGTATTAAACAGCCTCTTTCTGTTCCTTATTGGTACAGATATATAGTCCTAGATAGGTGGTAGCCACATGATAGAATAAAAAATTACTAAAAAAATTTTGATAATGTCATCTGCAAGTGCTAATAATTTAGTAGAAGTTGTGGATGTTCAGGTTAAGTGATTAATGTTAAAAGAAAAAAACATTTACAAATGCTAACTAGGTTTGTGCAGGATCTAATTTCATTTTATCCATTTTAAAAAGTAAAAATAGATTAGTTCTATTAGAGAGTAATACTCTTAGTGTCTTTCCAACTGACAGTACTTTTCGATATGTAAGAACTAGATCTAGGATTACAAATAATTCTAAATGGTCAGATAGTGTTGAATTTTTTATAGATGACCTACTCAAATGATGCAGTATCGTTGAATAGAATACTAGATCTATTAGTGAAGAGGGTCTACCACTGTTGAATGATACAGAATCATTTGGTAGAATTCCTTCTCCACTCATAAGAGGGAAAGCAAACTTATATAGGTACTTAGATACAAATTTATTGTAGGGCACATTAAATTCACCTAGTAGTGGACATTGATAAGGAGAGGAAGCTGGCATTGAATTAACTGTTAATATTAATCTATTTATTATTGTTGACCCTGGAAATATATATGCAAATATATTTAAAACAAAGGATTTGTGATGGAATGAGATAATTAATATATATCATCAAGGTATAGAATATTAAATGATTTGAAAATGGGCAAGCCTTAGATATTATAATATCAATGCCTGTAGATGGCTTAAGAGATGTTTTTGAAAATATTGAGAATTCTTGATTGTGTAGATAATTCAAAGAAACTATAACTGAGTTGCAATATATTTTTATCTCTGGCAGGCCAAGCATGTGTGGCTGGACTACATCACACCATTTAATTAATTGATGGGATTTCTTATTCAGAATTCAAGCGTCTAATGTTAAGAGATCTGATATTTATATGCATGCTCAAATGAGCATACATTTAAATATAAAAATACTATATATAAATATATATTATGTTTATGTTTTACACTTAATAGGAATATATTCAAAGTAAGACCTATAGTGATATATATATATATTGTAATGGTCAGATTTGTCTACCTCACTAACACACTGCAGAATTCAAACCCCAAACATGAAACTAAGCACTCTAGGAGGGGTTGCCTTCTAGATATCCTAGGTTCGAATCTAAAGTCTAAATTCCACAGCGCCACCTACGTGATAACGCATCTGATGCTACTAATAATATATCCCTTTACTGGTGCCTGGTGGTCAGGGAGAAACAAAGAGACTCTATACTAAGATATAAGCTCGGGTTGGCTAAGTAATGTCTATGGATGGTGCAAAAGAAATTATAAAGATAAACTGAGATAGTGATATGGATCAATAAATAAAGGACCAAAATTGGTTTTAAAAGATTTATTAATATATCAAAATTATATATATAACGCCCACTGTTTGCATATATTAGACCGTGGCACTTACTAAAATGGTAGTTAAAATAACATTCCAGACAATTTACATTTGGAAGTTGTTAAATACATTGTCTATACCTCGGGCTAATATAATATTACAATAATGTGCCAAAAAGAGCTTGTGAAGATGTGCAAGGCACTTTGAGTAAATTAGAAAGAGTTTAATAAAATATTTTGCAACATTAAAGTTTAATATAACATTTCTTGACATTGAGAATAGCACAGACTGATGCTTGTTAACCTAAAAGGTGGGGATGTGACCAAGACATTTATATTTATAGATATAATTAAGTTATATTGGGAGGTCTGTGTTGCTAGTGAGGAATTTATGTAAAGGATGGAAAGTGTGATACATTTAAATCACAGGTGCTTTGCAAATAATAAATAAGTAAAAATGATACAATGGATATATAAGATAAATACGGAGGGCATCTCACCATAAGCCATAGGAATGTGGTGTCACAAGCAACTGAAGTCTGGTCTCATCCAAATCTTAGTGACCAGGTGACAGCTGTGTTGCATTTCTAGGTGTGACATTTGAGTACACACTCTGACTGGGAACTGCACAAAGTGAAAGGGGAAATAGTCTTAGCCATTTAAAGCCCTTTAGGAGAAGCAAAGTGGTCTCAAAACACCCAATACACCTAACAGAAACACTCGACTAAAGTATATAAATTATACTAAAAAGGGATTTATTTAGATTAAGAAAATGCCCAATCAATTCCCCAAATAATTATTTAAAAAAAGTCCACTCATTCTCGACCTCAAATTACAAGCTTTGAAATTAAAGCAAAACAATATACATTTTAAAGTGGAAGAATACATGTTTGCAGGATCTTAAAAGAAAACATAAATTTATTTACGCAATCATGCATTTGTTAAATATTTACTCATTGACATCGCACATATTCTAATATTAGGTTAAAATCGATATCATGTGGATTTTAAACTAGAAAATTATTATATGCATTGAATAAGAGTAGGATAGCCTTCAAACGAGCGATTCACAAGATAACAATCTGGGAAACAATTTATCATTTAAAAACGCCTTAATGGTGGGATCTTGCTTTAAATAAAAAAGAATAATTCACTCGGTCAAAGACTATTCTGGCACATTATCATAATAAAAAAAAGAAACAGATTAATAAATATAAAATATTAACCCAAGGATAGAGAGAGAAATATTAATTACATTATAACATTTTAAAGAAAAAAACAATGGTATGGTAAAGTAAAATGGAAAACAATTTAAATAGCTATAGCTTATTAATTAGAGGAAATAATTACAAGAGCTCTTTGGTTAAGTTTTGGGGTTACCTTGGAAGCATTTGCAGGTAGTTTCAGGTAGATTTATTGTTGCCAGCATCCATATGACTCGGCAGCAAACTCTGGTTATAGTTCATATTTTAGCAGCAGTAGCAGTTTTAGGGTTTCCTATGTGATGGCATCGATGGTATGAAGCAGCAGCCAGCCATTTCTGAGGGGAAAATAGCCTTCTTGCTGGCTCTACTCCATCATTTTGAAGATTACAATTTTAAAGGCTGGGTGCTTCATAGATATTTAAAGCAATATTTTAGAACATGGTAAATCTATTTGAAGACAAAAACTCAGCTTCAAATACTTAAGTTTGCAGGTAAGTAGCAATTAGAATGTCAGAAAGTTTCAGAAAGCTTAGCAACAATTAAAATCTCAGAATGTAGAATACTTGAATTTTTAGAGAAGAATGCCAAAAAAATAGAATGCTAGAAAAATCTTAGAATAAAATGGTAGAATGCTAGAAAAATCTTAGAATGCTAGAATAATCTTAGAATGACAAACAGAAGAAAACCCTTCTATATATAGCAGAATTACACAATTAAACTGCCCTAGAGCATTACAAAAATATTCCAAAATTTGCTATCTTATCAACTACAACAAAATCTATCCAAATGTCCAAAGAAATTCAACAAAATTTTAATTAATTTCTATTGAATTTCTCTCTAGACATTCGGATTAAAACTTTGATTTAATAAAAAAACTTTTTCGTAATGAAAAAGAAACGACCTTAAATGGTCAGCTGCTGTCTTTCTTGATAAGCTTCTAGAACATTAATTAATTAAAGCTATTGTTCTTACCAGCCCTCATTTATTTTAAAGCAGAAAATATGTGTCATGATTTTAAAATCTAAAAGAAAATTATTTCACTTTTAATTTTCAATGTTTGAATCTATTTATGAGATGAATATAATTTTATTTTAAATCAAAAACAAATACTACAAATGTAATATCTCTTGTAAACAGATTCAAAGAAAATAATTTTAAATAACAAATGATTATTATTTGAGGTTTTGAAAATTTACTATATCACAGTGTGTGTGCAATTACGACCTATATAACATACTTTTAAATAAAATTTTATGTGTACATACACATAATTTATAATATTTTATTTATACTGGGCGTAAGTTATACAATTATATATAACACAGCATTGTATTCGTCATTTAAAATGGGTGGGATTTTCAGCATATAAGCACATTGCAGACACACTACAATACACTGGGAGTTTAAACTAAGGTATGAAGGCAGGAAAAAGGTGACAAATGGTGAAACAATGATATGCAAAGCAGAGCCTAATGTTTCAATATATTGTACCAATATTATGTTGATGCATACAATAATTGGTCTAAAATTCTTGAAATAAAAATCTTTTGTTAAAAGAAAATAGTATGTAAAAGTTTAAGAGTTTTTTTTATTGCAGTTTGTTTTCAAAACGTAAAATTAAAAGTCAAATAGATTTTTTAAAAATAAAAGTTACAATTAATTAATTAGAAGGGGGGAGGGGGTTTGCTTTAGAAACATCAAATTAAAAGAAAATTGATTTTCAAATAAATAAAAAATATCTCTTTTGAATTAAAAAAAGAAAAAATAATCTTAAAACTAATATTGAGTTTATTAGAATAAATTATACATGTGTGTAAATGACGAATTAATGTGAGTTTGTTAGTAAAATATATATGTTTGATTGTAAACATAGCATAAATACGTGTGTGTTAAAATGAAATAAATGAAAGTTAAAAAATTAAAAACACTCAGCAATGGCTACTAAGTTAAAAATCTATAAAACAATAAGTTTTGCGATGACTATTAAGTTAAACAAAAAACAACAATGGGTTTGTAGTGGCTACTAAATGAAAGCACCTAATTAAAAGCTTATCAGAGGAATGTGATTAAAAACAAAGAAGGAATTTTGACAACAGATATTTCTGGAAGACATCACAATGACAACAGGTCTTAAGTATAAATAGTCCAGTTTTTCATCAGACAATCAGTTTAGATTTCACAGTTGAGATTGAGAGTTGAGATTACAGTTGAGATTGAGCAGTTGAGAAAACAGTTGAGTTAAATTCTTTAATCAGTCAATCAATCAGTGTACCCAGAATCAAGAATGCAGTACTAATTGGCATCAAAATTATATGACTTTCTCTAGCCTAAATCCAGTGAACATTCAACTTTCCTGGAAAAGGATAATGCTTGCATAACAACTTGAAATCCACAGTCAATATTTAACTGTCTCCAAGAATAGTGCCAATGAATAATAATAAAACTCCTCAAGAAAATGTCCCAGCTGGTTGGAAATATTCTTACTTAAAGCAGCAACCATGAAGAAAACAAAGTTGTAAATCCACGTTCAAAAATCTTAGGTAATAACATTTTTCTTATTTTCATTTATAAAGTAGCCATCACATTAGTTAAAGCCTTCCAGAGTCATGTAATATGAAGTCTATTGAATACATAGACAAACTATTGATGTGCATGTTTTTAAATGTCAAATATTATTTTATGCTTTATTATATGCTATTATAGTGTGTGAATTAAGAATGTGCATGATCATTATATAAAAAATACCAGTGTTCTGTTTGTTAAATAAGATTTATAAAAGTATTTAAAATTAGTATAATAAAATGTTAATTAAAATAAATTGTCTTTTAAACTTAAAGCTTCATTTTGTGGTTCAATTCTTTTACCATTAATTGAAATAATTTGTTATGGATTACAAGTAACTGAGCTAGTCATGGGCGTATCTTAGGCATTAAATTAGTGACCATTGTTTAAAGCATGTTATTTATCCTCTGGGTAAGTGACTGGCACCCGTGTTTCTACAAAACAAAAAAGTGCTTTGAGTGTGGTGTTGAATTCAACAGTCAAGAAGAAATCTGTTTCCTGAAAATGTGGTCAATTAGATATATATTTCACAGATATATCTTTTGGCTTGGATTCAGGTGCTCTTTGAGTATTCTCTTCTCTGCCTAAAAGGCCATGGTGGAGCAATATGTAAATTGCAAGAAATAATATTGTATTATATTTTAGTCATATAACTTTGTTTTCATAAGATAAATTTATTTAAAGAGTTAAAAATAAATTTATTAAACGCATATTGATTACGTAAGTAATATTTACTGAGGCTATAACCTTGAGAATATGCGTGTAAAATGTGATAGTAGGGACGTCTACAGGTGTTTAACCACAAGCTTGTGGTTAAACAACTGTAGAGGTCTTTACTATCACATTTTATACACATATTCTCGAGGTTATAGCCTCAGTAAATATTAAAGAATTAAAATAAATATTGTGTTTACTCCATCAGGGATTATATATGTCTATTTAATTTTTTTTGGATAAAATATCCACCCATACAATATATATATATATATATATATATTAAATTGTTCTTATCTTATTCTGTATTTACATATCTAACTCTGCATTTTTTGCTTATTTATGCTAAAAAAACTACCAAAAGAAAGTACATGTATGATTTTACATCTATAATCTTATTAAATAAACCACCCTATATTTTAGTTTATTCTGTATTAAAAAACGATATTAATCAGTTCATGAGAAATAGTAAGTGTTTTGTTATCATATCAATTTATTTCTGAGGCAGGCTTCTTCCATGCTTCAGCCTTTAGAGCAAGCAGATTTTAATTCTCTGTTGGATTATCAGCAATCTTATCAGTCTTGAATTTTGTAGGTTTTGAGGCTTTATCCATTATTTCAATTGATGTATTATTTATGATAATGGAATCTTCTTCATTCTGGAGACTTATCAATTGCTTCATTAGAAATGCCATCGATTTCTGATGGTCCACTATGATAATGTTTTGACATATATTTACCTTTCAAAACCATAAAAAGTTTTCATGTGCTCTCTAGTAAGTTGATTACATTCGCTGAACTATTATTTATGCAATTTTTTTCCATATTAATGTTTTTTTTCTAGATGAATCTATTATTTAAGAGTTTATTATTGAGCATTGATGTATTGATGTAGAAATTCGATTACAATATTTGCACAATAAATTAGGGTGTGTATTGATGATGTGATCATGTTGTTTACAATAAAAATATTGTGGATTAAGGCTGTGTATTTGCAAAAAAAGCATAGCTTCCTAATCCATAATCAAAGAGGGAATTTCATTGGGATTAATGCCTTTGTGAAGTTTCACATTAAATTCATACATGTTACCATATACTGGAACTGTTGTACTTTTTAGTAACATAAATTGAAGGCTGACTGCTATGCTGAAAGGTTCAATTAGCCTGCAAAAGTCATCAATATTTCTCCTAAATCAGTCTTTTTGTTCAACATTATGAAATTCAAGAATAACATGTCTAGGATTTGGATAATTAGTGATTCTATAAATTGTGTCAGAAGCTCCTTTGGAAAATGGTACAAAGAGCAGTTCTTATCAGTTACATCAATAACTATAGATCAGTCAGTAAAAAAATGTTTGAATAAAGCAAACAGATTATTAGGCAATGTAGCATTAAATTTTTCCAAAATAGTATTAAGGGTTTCATCAGACCAATTCTCTTTGATAATGTTATTATGGGGTTCAGAAGTCTGAGTCAATGTGTCTAGTTTAAGAAATCTTCTAACATAGATCTATGAAATCTTGCTTCAGTCATATCTTTATTGGCATTATTGTTTTTTTGTGTAGATATTTTCTTGTTTAATTCACCATCTCCATCAAGATTTCACATAATAATTGAGGATTTTGCTACATTCACATAAGATGGTCCTATGTGATGCATGGCTTCATGAAATGTAGCATTTTTTTCTAGTTCCCTTTGAATTGAAATTCCAGTAGGACTTAAAAGTCAGAGGAAGAAGCACCTTTTTGCAAGTGATCTGCTTACCATGATATATATCAATACACTCTGTACAATTCAATCAGTGATTTCTTTTAAAAAACAATATTTTAAAGCTTCAAGAATATCATATGAAGTACACCTGGGTCTAGTTTTATGTGGTAGATAGGTTCCACTGAAAATTTGCATTAAAAAAATCGCACAATAATAGACTTAACTTACCTTCAAAAATGCGGGATAGATTCTGTAATTTTCAGAAATGGCATAAAAGCAAAGCAACAAGGAAAAATTACTTTAAAATTTACATTAAAAAATAAGGAAATAAAGTCTGACTAATAAAAAATATCAAATATTTGAAAAAAATTGATACAAGACAAACTTTTTTTACTTTTTTTTTATTAACTACAGTATTTAATTTTACATTTTTTAATACTATTTTAATCATTTTTGCTATGCAGTTGGTTTGTAAACTTATAAGAAATCAGATTTGTCACAACTGGAAGTACAACTATCGCCACTTTCGGTCTTGTGCTGTTAATAGTTTTCTGTTGACAATGTAATCGGTGATTAAACTTTGAGACAATTTTACTAATTGTTTATAAAGGTCATGATATCCAAACATATAACTATTTAGCTCTCACAATTGCAGGAAACTCTCAGATTTCAGCATTTTCTGACATTTGTTTTTGTCTCACACATAAATCTAAAATCTACAATTAACTGATTTTTACTACTGAAATAAATTTTAAATGTTCACATTTTGTTTCTATATTAAAAAAATGAGATCAAAACAAAAAGGTTATACATTATCACTAAAAAGATTATTTTCAGTTTACAAAATCAATAAAATCTTCATTATTTATTTTAAAAATCTATGATTATTTATTTCTGTTATATCTAACAAAATACGTTTTAAAAGTTTAAAATTTTTGAATATTTATTGTGATATTTTTATATGTAAATATAAATCTATTATTATTATTTACTCATTAGTATAAGTAGGTTATTTACATAGAAACTAAGATTCTAAATACAGCTTCAGGCCATATTCACATTAGCTGCTAATATAATGTTATATTTTTGAAAAAAAAAAAGTATTTCAAGTCAAAATAAGTAATTAATTTAAATTTTTTGATATCTAATAAATATAGTGAAATATGAAAGATATTAAGAAGAAACATGAATCGCATAACTTCAAAATCACATTAAAATAATCTGCATAAAACGAGACCCAGGTGTGATGTGATGTGATGCCCAGATAAACCCGTTAGCTACTTTATTTTCCATTCCCCACTCTAAATTTTCTCATATTCTGCTCCATCCCATTTCCAGAAATCCCCTTTATCTTTTCCCAAACCCAACATAAAAACCAATAATTCACTTTCTGTATAATCACTTTTTTCATATTTATTCTTCCATAACTTCATTATATGTATCCTTTCTGTTTTCAAACATTTATATTCAATTAAAAAATGCCTAATATTTTCTAATCCTTCCTTACATAATTTATAAAATAAATCACCCATTTTTTTCCATTTACATGTATATTCTCTTGTAGCTAAAGATCCTGTTCAAGCCTTAAATAATAAACTATTTTCCTTACTGTTATCATATATTAACTCACACCTAGTATTCTGTTTATTTACTGTTATCCCTTCTTGTTTTCCTTTTTTTGTCATTTTGATTCCTTTTGTATTTTTCCAGTTTTTCACTAGTACACAGCAAGTGTGAATCACTTCTAAGATATAATATACTGCTCTTTTTAACTAATATTAGAACCATACCCAGTGCATCATCAATAGATTCTTGTTCTATCCAGCTTACCAGTAAATATTTTATTCTATTCCATATATTTTTTTGATTTCTATATTCTAATGCCAGTTTCTTCGACAATTGACTAGGAATAAAATCCGTTCTCTTTTGCACTGTACATAGGAATACTGCTATTGTTTTTAATATTTCACCATCTGTTTGACTGTTTTTTTCCATGCCAATAAATCACTTGGTCCATATGATTGCAAAAATTTTGTCTCATTTTTCTAATAATTTAATTCTGGCTGTTAAAGTTCTTAGCTTAACAACTTGTCTTCCAAAAAAAAAGGAGAGAATGGTTCTCCAGCCAGCATTTTTCTTGAGATATTTAGTGTGTAATATTTTCATTATAATCATCACTTTAAGAACTTAATATCAAGGTCTGCTTTTACTCATTAAACCTCTGAGATTTATCAAACAAAAAATCATACAAAGTCTGGGACTCCCAGGTTTTATACAAAACGTGATTTAAAAAAAAAAACTGTTTTCACATTCTCATTTATTCAAAACATTGGGCAAAATCAGTTTCGAATATTTTTTAAAAAATACAATATAAGATTTTAATACATTGTGCAGGCTTAACACCTGCATTTTATATTTGTAATATATGCAGGATTCGAAGTCAGACTTTCAACTCTCAGTGCCATTTTACATTTCTGACCCACCTGATCAACACATGTTGAAAAGATAAATAATCACCAATATACAATTGTATAAAATATTTTTTTCTTATTTCAAAATATGTACGATTATTAATGTATAAAAGTTAATGAAAAATTCAAATATTTAGAGAAAATGGTATATTTTCCACATAAATAAATAATTAACATTTAATTAACAAACCAAATATTAAAGTAAAATATAGATGAAAAAATAAAAATAATAAAGAATAATTAAAATAAGCAAAAATATATTTTAAATAAATAACTTAAAATTATTAGATTTTAGTTGCTTTCTTAAGAAAATATGACTTTAAAAAATGTAATGCATCTATAGATTGATGACTTAAACTTGTTGTAGTTTTAGTTATTAAATTGCCAGGTATCACTCATTAGCTATCGAGCTTGGCATTATCGTTTTTAAAGCTTCTAGTTATAAATCTAAATTATTTGACTTTTAACTGTTGTTTTGGAAATTACAAACCTCACTTTTAACATTTTACAATCTGTTTCTTCTTTTGGTTCCTCAGTGTTATGTCCGCCAGTTCTAATACTTGCTGGTGAACAATCTATGCAGTAATCCAACCTTGCCATGCCTATATATGCATACAATAATTATAATCACAAAGACTAACACCGGTAGAATAAAAAAAAGAAGATTTAATTACAATACACTAATAATAATAAATACATATTTACACAAATACATTAAAATAATCATTATAGATTTATATCAACAAACCCGAAGGTATACCAAAATAATAATAATAAAGATCTATGTGACCTAATTTATAGTTCCTAAGTTGACTTTTGGACATTTGGAGGCCAGCAATCCGCTATAGATCTACCATGCTAAATAAGCAACGTTCGGCACCTTTCACAGTTCAACTGCATCATTAGAACTCCCAGTTGTAAGTGCTCGATACTTTACTCTTTCACTCATTTCACCAGTCCTGATTTTCTGGATTTGATTGGCCAAAGTTTGTCCATCCTGGTCAGATCAATTCCTCCCAGTTTACTTGCAGAAGGAGATTTAGACTTCGGTTTTACTTTGATTGATTACCCTTTGCAGCTCAATTACTTTTTAATTATTCATCTTGTTTATCTGCAATGTTCCTTCTTTAATTAACTTTTCTATCTAAAAGGATTTGTTTTCTTGCTGTTTTAAAAAATAACAGAGTTATTAAAGTATAATATTATTTTAAATTAACAAAGTATTTTTATCTTCACATATATATCTAACTTACATATGTATATGCAACAAATTATACATGTACATACGTTTAAATATTAAATCCCATTTACAACATTTACTATTATTATTTTGTGTGTATTGTAATGGTCAGAAAACGTGTGACTCATAAACATAGTGCAGAATTCGACCACCATACAGAACAGCAGCACCATCGAGTAGCGAAGCCACCCGTGGTACTGAGTTCGAACATAGTTTATCGGTTCCACAATACAATCCATGAAACAACGCATCTGATGCGACATTAGTAAATATTTCCTTAGGCATGGTGGTCAGGGATATGCAAGAGATTCATGATTTTATTCTCGAGTTAGCCAATAATCAAACTAATATTAATTAAACATTCATATTTACATAATCGAGGAAATATTATATAGAATGGGTATCGAATAAATGAAACGTAACTGCAGACATATAGTTTAAAATTATTTATTAATACATTTTAATAAAATCATTTACTAATAATATTTTAGAGATTGAAAGCTTCAGTAGCGGAATTTGCGACATGATTATATTTTAAAGAGTACATTTATTTATTTAGACATTATTTTATATTGAGGATTTCAGTAGCGGTATTTCCGATACTGTAATGTTTACAAAAGGAATACATTTATTTGAAAGCATAATCTAGCTACCTACAATTCTCGAGTAAGTATTTCTAATGCATGCCTGGAGGGATTTATACCTTTGCAATGCAAGAGTCTAAAGTATGGGTTATAAGAGTAACGGCAGACATATATTTATTTAATTAAAATATTTATTTATAACTAAGGGCAAACATTTATTTGAGAGTGAATTACGAAGATAACGTAGAGGCGGAGTGATATATAGAATAATAGAATTGAGCAAAGGAACAGGTGGTACGCTTTAGAAAGGCAATATGGAATGGCAGTATATTGAAACTGCAATACCGCGAATGAGTTTATAAAACTGTCAGGCTGGTCTCTGCCATGGCCCGACGAAGTAAGGTGTCACATAAGCATAACCAGGGACAAGCGGTACATGTCGCAGTTTTGCCGGCTGGCTGCATGACAGGTCAAATCCTTTGGGAGCATTTATTATGTCCGCTTGTGTAGGACGACGGGGGTTAATTTCAACCCTGAAGAATCCGGAATATTTACGGCGGAATAGATCATCACGTCTCTAAAACGTAACACATGTATACTGTATAAATGATTATGATAAGATTTAAGTAGATTTCTGGCTCGGCCCCACATTATCAACATTTACTAAAGAACGTTGGTGACTCTCAAAGAAATGTAATTTTCTTGAATTATTCATGATGATTTACTAAATACAAAACATATATAAATTGGGAATTATAATAACTAATACGTCAGCCATTTGCGAAGTAGTAGACCCCTGCATTACAATAAATGATGCACTGAATGCGTGTCGATTTATATGAAAGTTAAGTTATTAAAGAAAGTAAATATTAATGAAAATTTGACACGCATTCATTGTTTTAAGTGATCATAGATTTAAACTTTGAAAATTGAAATAATTATGAGCATGCAATAATTAAATAATAACTATAGATAGAAATGTAGATTATAGAAATACGCACCCAAGAAAAATAGAGTGAGGTAAAGTAGATTATTAGATACATTTACACATTACATTAATTATTCAATTTAGTTATACAAATGGTAGTTTTTACATTTTATAATTTAGATAAGTATTATGAAGAAGAGCTATAGCATATTATTAGAGTACTCTAGAGTTTGAACACAGACAGGTACCTGTTTTATAAGAAGTTTTCTGATTCCATTAGCTTAGCAGCAAAAAGTTCACGAGTGGCAAGTCTTTCTTGCATTTAGATATTTCATTTAATTTCACAGCAGCAGCAGCTTTTTCATTTATTTCAGGCAGCAGATCTTCATGGTGAATTTATGATGGGCAATGGAAAGTTCAGCATCCGATAGGCCATCTCACGATGGAGAATAATCTAGGTGTTTTACTCAGTCATACCTTGGCAGGAACAAATTATTTTTATATTTTGGAGACTCTCAGTGATCGAGAGCAAAGCTAAAGTTTAAGTGAATGTCTCCAGCAAGTCTAAGATGGCCTCTTTTTTTATCTTGATCTTTCACATTTTTATTAAGATATTTTTAGGTTCTACTTAATCTGCCCTGAGGATAATCAGTGCATTTTGTTGGTTTTTAATTAAAGAAAGCTGCCATTCTATTGTTTACATTTTACATTTACTAATTATATTTTGGGGAATTTTTCTTTAATTAATCTATTATCTATCACTAACCGATGCTTTTAAATTTCAAAAACAAAAAGGGAACATAAGATTATTTTAACTTTTAATTAAATATTACATCAGATATTTTTTTAGAATTATTATTAAATGAAATTTAAACAAAGCAATAAATACGAACTTTATAATCCAAAATAAATGATTAAAACTATACAAAATTATATAACTAAAAGAAATATAAATTATATTATTTTATCCCTATTTATTGCGTTTAATTTGAGATCGAAATGTGTGCATGTTTATGCTGAATTCTACATATATTTATACATTTCTAAGATTGCTACACACACAATTCGATACCAAAAAGTTTAAATTTGGGCGGGATAGATCGGTCAGTGAGAGATGACAGAAAAAGGTGAAACTTAAGATTCGAATACGAATCTTACTGTTTCAGTATGTGTATTTTAATTATACACATACATAACAATATTCCCCCAAGTTCAAAGATTATTTGTTAGTCTTCAAACTTAAAATATAATCATTTAAATATTTGAGAGCGTTTATTTTCCTTTTTAGTCATTGCCATTATTATTTTCCATTTGTAGTGGTGACTTCTCTGTAGTCAAAATATTTAATTGAAAATCAGTTTTTTGGGTGGTGCAAATTTTCGGTTTTGTTCATTTTTTAGAGTCTTGTTGTTTTCTGTTGTGCCTAGATTTGGAATCCAGTCATAACTTTCATTTCTCTGTAGCTGGTTCACATGTTTTTTTAATATATTACCATTGCCTATGTGAACTGTCATGAATTGTATTGACAGCTGGCAAATAACATCCCCTGAAAACCATCAATTTGTTAGTGTGTTCTTTACCCACACTCTCTTGTGGCTGAAATTTATACGAACAACTCTGTTGTTTGTCTCATTATTTAGTTGGCACTATTTTTACAAGTTTTGTTTGCAGTTTTCTGCCAAAATATAGTTCCAATGGTGATTTGGCAGATTTGGCTGCTGGGGTAGAATGCTGGTGGAGAAGAGCAGTCAATACAGCTTCGTTGATTTTCATTTCTCCCATTTTTTATAGCTGTCTTGGGGCGTTGCACTGCGCTTTCAGCCAGTCCATTTGATTGGGGGTATGGGAAGGTGACTACATGTTTTATTCCCCAATCTTGCATTACCTCTGTGAACTTTTCTGATGTAAAACTTGTTCCATTATTTGTGACTAAAGTTTCTGGGAATCCATGATGAGCAAAAATCTCATACAGAGTGCCAACTGTTACCTCTGTGCTGGTATTTTTCACTATTTTATACTCAGCCCACCCTGAATACAAGTTGACTACAACTAAAAATAAATGGTCTTTGAATGGACTACAGTGGTCTATATAAATTCGTTGCCATAGGTTGTCTGCTTTTGGCCATGTTTCAAAAGTCAATGGGGGTGCTTTAGTACACTGTTGGCAGTTCTCACATTTTTTTATCCTTCTTTCTATATCTACATTGATGTTTAGCCACCATATGACACTATGGGCTAGAACTTTTGCCCTCACAGTGCCCGGATGTCCCTCATGAAGCAAGTTTAGTATTTGTTGTTTTTCCACCACAGGTATCAGCACTTGATCCCTCCTCAAAATGCCTCCTTTACATATGGATAACTGTTTGTGGGAATTCTATAATTTTTTATGGAGAAAACTTGGACATTATCCTCCTCTGATCTTATTTATTATCCACTGACAGCCGTCATCTTATTCTGTCTATCGAGCTACAATTTTTTTATTTAGGTTTTGCTTCTGAAGTACATCTATATAATTTATTTATTTTTTAATACTGGTGCTTTGTCAAGATTGGGCTTATGTGATAACACAACTGCATGCCCAATTTGTTTTCCCTTTTTGTATTCCAGACTGTAATTATAGCCTGCGAGAACATTAAGCCAATGTAACATTTGTGGGCTTAATTGATCAGGTGTATGTTTATTTCCGAATATTTTCAGCAGTGGTTTGTGATCGGTTATAATAGTAAATTTTCTTCTATACAGATATTTGTGGAATTTTTTTACTCTGAACAAAATTGTGAGCACTTCTTTGTCCAACTGGCTATAGATTTTTGCCTTGGACAAGGTGCATGAAGCATATGCTATGGGTCATGCTTCTGATTGGGCTGGGTGACTTAGTCTGCTCCAACCCCAATTCAGATGCATAGGTGGTCAACATAATTTCCAGATCACTTTTATAATGTACTAATAATTTCTCTGAAGTAAGCAGCACTTTAGTGCAAATAAATGCCATTTCTTCTTGCTTGTCCCATTTCCATTTCTGGTTTTTCCTCAGTAGATTACATAAAGGAGTGGTCACATGGACATTTCCTTTTAAAAAAGTTCCCAAAACATCACCAAACCTAGTAAATCTTATAGTTGTGTCATGTTTGTGGATCTTGGTGGTTCTGCTACTGACTTAGCTTTTTCAGGGAAAGGGGATGTGCTGCTTCTCAATATAATGTGGCCCAGAAATTTAATTTCCTTAGTTTTCCAAATGCATTTTTCAGCATTCAGCTTTGTGCCAAACTCATTTAGCCATTCACACATATTATCTACTCATTTTCAACATTCTTTGTTGTCACTTTTATGAGGATGTCATCAAAATATGGTATGACACCAGGAGGGTTTCGATTTTCAACTGAAATATGCTAGGGGTTAATGTTATTCTGAATTCTAGTCTTTTACATTTGTATAGTCCAAGATGTGTATTAATTGTCAGTATTCTGGATGCTTCCTCCATAACTTGTATTTGATGGAATGCAGCATTAATATCTAACTTCACAAAGAAATGATATTTTTGCAATGAAGCGATAATTTCTTTAGCATTTGGTACAGGGTATGCACTCTTGTTTAATGCTTTATTTACAGTTACCCTGTAATCCCCACACAAGCATATCTGACTGTTAGGTTTAGTTAGGATGATTACTGGGGTAGCCCAATCTGACTTCTCTGTGAGTTTCAACCACTTTCTTGATGAGGTCATCAATTTCTTTTTCTACTTTTACCTTCTGAGCAAATGGTACCTTTCTAGCTTTGAAAATTATGGGTAGAGTTGATATGCTCATTTCTAATGATATCAGCTCAGTTTTAATAATTCCTGGCTCCCCATTAAATAAATCTGGAAATTTATTTTCCATTACTTTTTCCAACTTGACATTTTGTACAAATGTCAATGTAATCCCTAATTTATTAATCTAATCCCTAATTTATTAAACCACTCACAGCCAATAACAGGATTTATCAGGGTGTGTACTATATATAATGGTAAATTGGCAATTTTACCCTCTACTCTGTTTACTGGAGCTTTAACCATGCCCTTTCTTTTAATAGTGTTGCCATTTACATCTAATGCTTTCATGACAGTTTTTACTATTTTGGGTTTTTTCTTACAATTTTCTGTAATGGTCTGCCAATCATGTAGTGAAATTAGGGTTATATTGCTCCAACTGTCCACTTTCATGTCTATAGGGCGATTATATATTTTAACTTTTATAATTACTTTATCATTAAGACTGGTTGTTGTATTGATAATAATTGTAAACTGTTTTTCTTTTCCCTGCAATTTATGGTTAGGACTGTTTTTTGTGTGTAGTGTTTCATTTTGTTCATTCCGACACATGCCCCTTCTTATTACATAATTTATATTGTTAGCATCTAAAATAGCAATCAGTGGCTTTATGCCCCTTTTTTCCACAACAAAAATGATAACAGGGTTTCTACTATTATTGCCATTACTTTCATTATTATCTGTGGATTTCTGTTCCACTGTTTTGAAAGTCTTGTAAACTTTGGTCTGTTTATTTCCCTCATTACTGAATTCTGTGTATTTTTTGACTGTTCCAAAATGAGCTTGTAGGCCTTGCTACATTTGATTGCCACTGTATAATCAAGATTTGTTACTGATAGTAGCTATTGCCATTTGTGCCTGTCAGGAACTGTTCAAGGAGAACTTCATCTAAGTAAGAATCATATACTCAATCTTTAGCTAACACTCACAGTGCACAATCAAAATCCTTAATCATTTCATTTCTAGCTTGCAGACAATGGTGGAACTGTAGTCTAGCAACATGACATGAAGGAGTGGGGTTAAAATAATTACCCAATTGCTCCTTGAAGTCACTGTAAGAGCATTGCTCAGTGTTAAAGGAGCTACTACCTGATTTGCAATTTCTGTAATCACTTTAGCCGCGAAACATAATATGGTGGTTATTTTGTACTTACTGTCTTTGATTCTATTAATAAAAAGACTTTTCTATGTGTTTAACATACAATGGTCAACTGCTCATCTCATTTATGTCGAATTTTCCAATGGCCATATGCAATTTATCCATTATACCCAAATTGCAAATAACAGCAATTGTAACGCACAGTACTCTAGCTTTACTAGGTTCAAATTCTTGACTGTGCTAAATGTTATGTCTGCCAGTTATAATACTTGATGGCAAACAATCTATGCAGTAAGCCAACCTTGCCCTGCTTATATATGCATAAAATAATTATAATCACAAAGGCAAACACTGGTAGAATAAACAAAGCAGATTTAATTACAATACATTAATATATACACATTTACACAAATACATTAAAACAATCATTATATATTTATATCAACAAACCTGAAGGTATACCAAAATAATAATAATAAAGATCTATGAGATCTATTTTATAGTCCCTAAGCTGACTCTTGGATGTTCGGAGGCCAGTATTTTACTCTGCAGCTACCATGCTAAATAAGCAACATTCAACACCTTATACAGTTCATCTGCATCAGTAGAGCCCGCAGTTATAAGTGCTCAATGCTTTACCCATTCACTCTTTCCTCAGTCCTGATTTTCTGGATTTGATTGGTCAAATCTTGTCCATCTTGGTCAGATCAATCCCTCCTAGTTTACTTGCAGAAGCAGATTTAGACAAGTTTTTACTTTGATTGATTACCCTTTGCAACTCGATTACTTTTTAATTACTCATCTTAGCTGCAAAGTTCCTTTGTTAATTAACCTTCCTGACTAAAAAGATTTGTTTTCTTGCTGTTTTAAAGAATAACACAGCTATTAAAGTACAATATTATATTAAATTAATGAAGTATTTTTTCTTCACATATATATCTAACTTACGTATGTATATGCGACAAATTATACACATACATACATTTAAATATTAAAACCCATTTACAACATTTACTTTTTTTTGTTTGTATGTGTATTTGAATTATACACATACATATCACTCAGTAACTCTCTGAATAATTTTTTCTATCATTTTTTTTGAAGGTAATATCATGTTTAATTTCTTTATTTTCCACTTCATTGTTGGCATTTATTTTGGTACATGATTTTGATTTTGTTATGTTATTGACAAAAAAAAATTCAGACAACTTCATAATTTGGTAAAAAAAAAAAAAAGGTATTAGTTGTTTTTGTAGATAAATGTTGGAGATTCTGCAGATAAAGAAGCAATGTTATCAAATAAATTTGACACTATTCATTAATTGTAGCATCTATATTGGCAAACAAATCGTATTCGTTTTATATGAGTTTTGTGAAACGTTTTAAAAAGTGTTGACACAGAACAATGAAATCTAACAATAGATGTATAATTCTTTTTTGAACTGTGCCCACCACCACCTGATGAAATACGAAAATAAAAGTTCTTTACTTGGAATAAAGTTGTTACAAAACTTACAAAGGCATATTACAAAACAAGATTTTATTTTTATAAATAATTTTTTTACATTGAAGCAGGTTTTTTTAAGTTTGAAAATCAGATTGGAATTTAACATAGTTTAGTAAAAAACGTTTTTAAAACCGGAAAACCCTTGTGAGACCCTTTGTAAATGACTACATGCAATTGCCATTGTGCCTTTTTTACCTAAATTATTTAAATCAAAATATTTCTCCAGGCTAATTAGATATTCGATAGAAGTTCCATCTATGAGCTTGAGAAAATTGTCATTTTTATAACCTGATTAGCTAATGATAGGGCAATTAGACTGTATGTGTGTCTGTAATAATCTGGATTGCCTATTTTATTATTCACATCTTTTGCACTTTTGCAATTGTGTCTATCTTCTCTATTAATATTTCATGTCACCTGTCACTTTTTAGCTGTCTTTTTGAATCACATTGCTTACTTTTACATAAATTTGTTCTAACGTTCTATTACTATTTATTTTTACTTTCTCATAACATCATGTTAACACTTTATTTTATTTTTTTGGTCTATTTTATTTTACTTTATCTCTTGGCATGCATCTTCTGTTCTACTCCAAATTTGCAATAATTCTCTCCCAAGTTCTTTTATAATTTCTTCACTCATTTGTTCACTGCCCTTTTAAATTTGATATTCCAACTCTTCAAATATTTTATTTTGATATTTAAATTTTATAGCATATCTTTTCTTTTGATTTTCTAGTTTTTTTTAACATTTTCATATATTGCTTTTCAAATGTTATGGCGTTTTTATTTTGATTTTTAAATTTTGTAGTCATATCCTTATTTTGATTTTCAAGTTTTTCCAATATTTCCTTTGCATTAATTTTCAAACATTTTGTTTTGATTTTCAAACATATTTGTGAACATTTCCTTCATTATTGTCAAGATATCATTGTCTCTTCTTTATCATAGACTTCTGCTTGTCCTTTCTCTTGTTCCTCACTGGGAATGTTTTCTTTTTTTTCCCAGAAGTCTGCATTTCTGTATCAATCTTATAAATATATGACTGTTTATAATATTTATCTACAGTATTTTCCTATTAATAATATTATTTCTTTAATGATTTTTTTTTCATTTTAATTATTATTTGTTTATTTATTTAAGAGGTGTATTCATTGTCCTTCCACATTATAGCTCTGTTATTTTCTGCCTGACATTGAAACAGTAAGATTCGTATTCGAATCTTAAGTTTCACCTTTTTCTGTCATCTCTCACTGACCGGTCTATCCTGCCCAAATTTAAACTTTTTGGTATTGAATTGTGAGTGTAGCAATATTAAAAATGTATAAATATATGTAGAATTCAGCATAAACGCGCACACATTTCGATCTCAAATTAAAGGCAATAAATAGGGATAAAATAATATAATTTAGATTTCTTTTAGTTATATAATTTTGTATAATTTTAATCATTTATTTTGGATTATAAAGTTCGTATTTATTGCTTTGTTTAAATTTCATTTAATAATAATTCTAAAAAATTCTGATGTAATATTTAATTAAAAGTTAAAATAATCTTATGTTCCCTTTTTGTTTTTGAAATTTAAAAGCATCGGTCAGTGATAGATAATAGATTAATTAAAGAAAAATTCCCCAAAATGTAATTAGTAAATGTAAAATGTAAACAATAGAATGACAGCTTTCTTTATAATTAAAACCAACAAAATGCATTGATTATCCTTAGGGCAGATTAAGTAGAACCTAAAAATACCTTAACAAAAATGTGAAAGATCAAGATAAGAAAAGAGACCATCTTAGTCTGGCTGGAGACATTCACTTAAACTTTAACTTTGCTCTCGATCACTGAGAATCTCCAAAATATAAAAATAAATTGTTCCTGCCAAGGTATGACCGAGTAAAAGCACCTAGATTATTCTTCATCGTGAGATGGCCTATCGGATGCCAAACTTTCCATTGCCCATCATAAATTCACCATGAAGATCTGCTGCCTGAAATAAATGAGAAAGCTGCTGCTGCTATTAAAGTAAATGAAACATCTAAATAGAAGCAAGAATTGCCACTCATGAACTATTTGCTACTAAACCAATGGACTCGGAAAACTTCTTATAAAACAGGTACCTGTCTGTGTTCAAACTCTAGAGTACTCTAATAATCTGCTATAGCTCTTCTTCATAATACTTATCTAAATTATAAAATGTAAAAACTACCATATGTATAACTAAAACTGAATAATTAACTTAATGTGTAAATTTCTCTAATAATCTAGCTTACCTCATTCTATCTTTCTTGGGTGCGTATTTCTAAAATCTACATTTTATCTATATTTATTATTTAATTATTGCATGCTCATAATTGTCTCAATTTTCAAAGTTTAAATCTATGATCGCTTGAAATAGTGAGTGCGTGTCAGATTTCATTAACATTACTTTCATAAATAATTTAATTTTCATATAAACCGACACGCATTCAATGCTTCATTTATTGTAATGCAGGGGTCTACAACTTCTCAAATGGCTGGCGTATTAGTTGTAATAATCCCCAGTTTATATATGTTTTGCATTTATTAAATCTTAATGAATAATTCCATAAAATTACATTTCTTTGAGAGCCGCCAAAGTTCTTTAGTAAATGTTGATAATGTAGGGCCGAGTTACAAATCTATTTAATTCTTATCATAATCGTTTATACATTATACATGTGTTACGTTTTAGAGACGCGATAACCCATTCCGCTGTGAAATTTCCGGATTCTTCAGGATTGAAATTAACGCCAGTCATCCTACACAAGCGGACTTAATGGGTGCTCCCGTAGGATTTGACGACATCATGCAGCCAGCCGGCAAACTGTGACATGGACCGCTTGTCCCTGGTTATGCTTATGTGACACCTTACTTCATTGGGCCGATGGCAGAGACCAGCATGACATTCTTATAAACTCATTCACGGCATTGCAGTTTCGATATACTGCCATTCCATATCGCCTTTCTAAAGTGTACCATGTGTTCCTTTACTTAATTTTATTATTCTATATATCACTCCGCCTTTACATTATCTTCGTAATTCACTCTCAAATAAATGTTTGCCCTTAGTTATAAATAAATATTTTAATTAAATAAATATATGTCTGCCGCTACTCTTATAAACCTTACTTTAGACTCTTGCATTGCAAAGGTATAAATCCCTCCAGGCATGCATTAGAAATACTTACTCGAGAATTTTAGGTAGCTAGATTATGCTTTCAAATAAGTGAATTCCTTTTGTAAACAAATAAATAAATGTATTCTTTAAAATATAATCATGTCGCAAATCCTGCTACTGAAGCTTTTAATCCATAAAATATTATTAGTAATGATCTTATTGAAATGTGTTAATAAATAATTTTAAACTATATGTCTGCAGTTACATTTCATTTATTCAATATCCATTCTATACAATATTTCCTCGATTATGTAAATATGAATGTTTAATTAATATTAGTTTGATTATTGGCTAACTCGAAAATAAAATCATGAATCTCTTGCATATCCCTGACCACCGTGCCTAAAGAAATATTTACTAATGTTGCATCAGATGCATTGTTTCGTGGATTGTATTGTGGAACTGATAAACTATGTTCAAACTCAGTACCACAGGTGGCTTCGCTACCTCGATGGTGCTGCTGTTCTGTGTGGTGGTCGAGTTCTGCACTATGTTTATGAGTCACACATTTTCTGACTGTTACAACATTTATGTTTTGCAACTATCTTCATCTATATTGTAACCTTCCCCCAACACCAATCCTACATCTACTACAAATAAATACCCTGGACCCCCACTCTATTGATAATGGAATCAATTACTAATTTGGCACTACTTTGAATTACTATTGAGACTCTTAGAATATTGTCCTACTGTAGCTTAGCTCAGTGGGGATACATAGTTCTATAATATGAAAAATGCAAATAAAATATAGGAGAAAACATTAATCAGAGTAAAACATCTACTGGATTTTGCAATAAATAGGTAGATAAAATTGATAAAGTTCCATCCATTTAAATTAATAAGTTATAGTTCAATTTTATCTCCTCCCATCTTCTAAGTGCACTAATCAACCTTTACTATATAATAGGTTTAAACTGAGTAAAATTAAAAATGTAATACTAATCAATTCTACTAGATGATATGTTTAAATGAAAAAAACCAAAGATGTGGCACAAATTAATTTTAATTGTATGTTAAGTTTGAATTAAATAAGACAAAATATAGCACTAATCAACTTTTACTGTATAATAATTTAAATTAAATAACTAAATTAATGTCTACTTTAAAACAATAAGGGAATATCTCAGGAATGTTGTTATATAACTTTTTTGAAAATTTATACTCTATAATAGCTACCAATTACAATCATAAAGTAATGACATAAAATTGAGCATTGTTCTAATAGGAGGGTAGTTAGACAATGAAAAAAATAGTGTCTTTTTATTTCAAATCATCATCTAAATAATTAACATAAACTTTCCAAGAGGATCATCAAATATTTAAGCATTTTTTATATAGTGTTTGGATTGAGAAAACCCTTAGATCTGAACATGTTCATCATTAAATTTATGGAATAGTGCATTCATATCATATTGGATATGTAATCATGTGGGAAACTTAGAATATGAATACATGTAAAAGAACAACTCTGAACAAAGTTTTTAAATAAATAAAATATTTATTACATTGTATAGCCAAATGAACATTTTGTACTTCTACTTTACACATGGACATGTCATTAGCTAATTTCAATAGCCATGACTGAATAGACTAACATAAGTTCAGCATAATTTTTCCCATGAAATAGCACAATTCACACACTTCAATTTTTTTTAATATTAGACATTAAGATTAGGCAAATTAAATTTGAAATATAGATGTGCATATGCATTTTAAATGATGATTTTAAATCTAAGTTATTTAATTGAAAATGTAGGGTGATGCACCTTGTTATTAACTAGTTTTATATAAGAAAATTAAAAAAAAAATTGTACTTTTGAGTTTAAATTGAATATTAACTTTTTGATTTTGGAAGAAGAACCACTTTGTCAAGACAGGAAGAGAGAATTGAAAAAAAAAACAGACTACTTTCTTATATTTTATCCTCCTTTTATTATTGATTATTGCTTCAAAAAAGATCAATCCCTCCTTCTGCAGTGAGATAATTAGCTGAAAATATTCAATAGCTTTTTCTCTCATGAAAAAGAAAAAAAATCTTTTTTTTTTCAAAAATAATATTAATTAAATTGAGTCAATAAAAAAACTTTTTTCACTCTTAAATAAAAATAATCATTTAAAAAATAAAATAATTGATATTGTATTTGGCCTGTTTAACATTTACTGATCCATTTATTCATTACTCACTCAAAACGTATTTAAAATGGTCATCAAAGTCATTTATTGTAAATTTAAATATTTTACTGTAAAACATAGTATTTGGTATTTTAATCAAATACATAAAGTTGTAAGATGGCACAAATATACATGCACCCTTATATATTCTGCACTATAAATACAACCAATCTGATCAAAATAGAGACTTATATGACTATGAGTCAAATATATTGTACTAACTATGCCATGGATTAGATTATCAATGAGTGAATGAACCAGAAAATCAAAATAAATATCAACCACTATTATACTAACAAATAAAACAAGTCTGGATCATTTCACTCTATACACTAACAGTTTTTGTGACAAGCCACTTTCCTTTCTATCATTAAATATCCACCAAAGAAAAATACTAAATGTCGTAAAGCTTGCCAAATAATATCTGCAAGTACTTTCTATACAAGGTTTTGGACTATTAATAAAAAAAAATTAAAGTTTCAGGTTATTTCATTTTTTTTAGTTAAATGCAACCAGCTATTACTGATGCAGTGCTATCTTCTGTATATATATATATATATATATTGTAACGATCCGGAGATTGCGACTTAACGTAAACTGCACTACAGGGCGCCATCTAGGCATTTGAACCTAGAAAAATTTATAGAGTAGGCAGATATGTAAGTCAAAAAAAAAAAATTTTTTTTTTTTTTAAATTTTGATTCCGGTCGTTAGCCCATGTCACTAGCTCAGTGGAATAGCAGAGATTAAATAATATAATATCTTATCTAATTATATTTCAATATTAAAAAAATAAATAAAATAAGCCACTGCCAGTAATTAACATACAAACATTTATTTATGCACATATATATATAAGATTTAAAATTATTTTAGTATTAGTTTTACATTTTAACATTTAACATTATTTTTAACTTTACCTTAGATTTTAATTTACATTTTAATTTCTATTATATTATAATTTTACATTTTAATTAAGTTCGCACAGATGGGATTATAAAAGCTTGTTTTAATATGTTGCTATAGATCGGTTACATAGATTACACGGTTAAAAACATTTCAAAGTAAACATAAACGATCAAAATATAAAATCATTGATTACTGGCAATTGCAGAGGGAAATTTATATGTAACCCAATAGTATTCACCATAAGATACTTGCATTGTCACCAATAACTTAAAAGACATCCGAATAAATACATTTTAGATACTCACCGTAAGGTATCATTATTTATCGAATGTCTATATATTTTGATCAAATATGGAAACGCAAAACATAGTTAACCAATAAACAATCCATGCAAGCGTCTATAAACAACTTAAATTTAATGCATTTTTATTTAGGGTCAAGTATGAATAGACCACATAAATTTGCTTTTGAAAATAAACATTCTATCCCTATTTAACCTTAGGCTAAAATTCGTAGTCAAACTGGCATCAATTCATCTGATATATCGATGTATTCAATGTAATAAAATACGGCAGCACAAAAGGTTAAGAGAAGAAATTGCCTCTTATGAGATAGGAATATTACATCTATCTGCAAAGAAGAGCAATAAAACAAAAAACTCCATAGAAAGGAACTGCGGTATCCGACTTATAATTCCTTCCATAGGCAAACGGAAGTGTGCGGCGTATGAAGCGATTCTGCCCGTAGCGAATCAATATTACATCTACTAACTACATCAATATATCCAATCCATTGACCCAATTTAACAACGAAACAAATAACCTAAGATTACCCTCCCCTAATATAACTTTACAAATCTATACAGCCATTCACGCCCGACTTAAGTTTAACATTGATATATTTTAATTTATCGGAAAACAGAAATCATAAATAAACTTAAAGAACAAAGTTAAATAAATGGAAATGATTTTAAATAAATAAATAACAAATACATCAAATAACATTATTAATGAAGAATTTAGTTTGGTCAGATAGGATTCTATTGCATTATTTACTAAAAAGTTTTAAAATTTAGAGTTCTTATTGTTTCAAGTGAATATAAAGTTCTTACGATTTTTAAAACGTCCAACTTTATCCGTTGCTTGCCATGAACGTAAATTCCCATGCCGTCCTAAAAAGGTTAATATTCTGAAGGCCGATTTATTTATCCATCCGGAGATTTTTGCTTTAACTAGTCCTCAATGTAGAAAACGATAGTTCATTTCTCTTTCTTTCTTAGCAGAACTGAAGGGATTGAATCGTGCGTCTCTTCAATTCCTTCTCCCGCACCTCCGCACTAACACCTATCTGTCACATCGTAATAATCATAATCACTAATTAATAATTTCCAAACTTGTCCTTTTATATTACTTTGAAAGATTGACTTAACATTACGTCATCGATGTGATGATCCTTTTCGTTGAGGTCCGATTTCCCAATGGATTTATTTCATTTGCTAAAAGTTTCTATTGTTTTCCTATCTGACCGATGTTTTTACATTTAAATGCCCAAGGCTGGTTTACATTTGACTAATTAAATTTATCATTTCCATTTCTGATTAATTAACCTGTTTTCCAAATCAAAGATATATTTAAAGATAAATTTAAAGATATAATTTTATCTCCAAATCTTTTTAAAATTTAGTTTTAAAATACTTTTTCTTTAATAAAGTTTTATTTTAATAATTTTTCATTATCTGTGCGATTTAACATATACGAGTTTAAGATGATATTTAATTTCAATTTTTAATTCTTAAAGAAAATTTTTAAATGCGAACTTTTTAATTTACTTTCATGTTTAATAAATAAAAAAACAACAACAATGTAACGAACGTCTGTGCTCGTTACATATCAGGAAAGTTACTTAAAAAAATGATCAAAAAAATATTTTACTTAGGGTTAGTAATTACGGTACATGATTGACGAAGACATTTACAAAACATCCGGTTAATAATTTTACAAAAAGACTATATACAAAAAGAAAAATGTTTACTATCGTTTTCCAAGGACCATTTACGTTCACCTCCTCCCGACCAGAGTTCTAACTTTTTTTTTATCCATTTTATTTTTACACATGGCATGACAAGCAAATTTTATAAATTATTTATTTAAATAAGGTTGCATTGAGATAAATATGTTTTAAGAAATAATGGGTTTAAACGTGTATATTTGCAGCACAATTATAAACACCACCAACTTATTTATGACTGATTGAAATGCATACATAGGGTTACACTGAAGTAATTCCCAAAGATACTCATCGTAAGGCACCACATTTCGATCATAAACTTACATGGCTGTGCGCACCTATACACATTAAAGCATAATTTATATTATAACAACAAAAAAACATATCAATCGCAACCTTTTGACTTTCTTTTTAACGAAATACAGTTTAAAATTATTTATACTTTCTCGTGTTTAATATATGTGCTATTTCTTTTACTGGCAGAGCTTTTATAAGATTTAAAGTATACGACTATATGTAAACAGATAAAAATATTTCATTTTGATAAAATTTGCTCAGGGTATATGTGGTTTATTAAAGATCGGCCCCAGATTGGGAAAGCCAGTTGTAACGATCCGGAATCAAAACTTAAAAAAAAAAAAATTTTTTTTTTTGACTTACGTATCTGCCTACTCTATAAATTTTTCTAGGTTCAAATGCCTAGATGGCGCCCTGTAGTGCAGTTTACGTTAAGTCACAATCTCCAAATCATTACAACTGGCGCCCAACGATCCGGAGATTGCGACTTAACGTAAACTGCACTACAGGGCGCCATCTAGGCATTTGAACCTAGAAAAATTTATAGAGTAGGCAGATACGTAAGTCAAAAAAAAAAAAATTTTTTTTTTTTTAAATTTTGATTCCGGTCGTTAGCCCATGTTACTAGCTCAGTGGAATAGCAGAGATTAAATAATATAATATCTTATCTAATTATATTTCAATATTAAAAAATAAATAAAATAAGCCACTGCCAGTAATTAACATACAAACATTTATTTATGCATATATATATATAAGATTTAAAATTATTTTAGTATTAGTTTTACATTTTAACATTTAACATTATTTTTAACTTTACCTTAGATTTTAATTTACATTTTAATTTCTATTATATTATAAATTTACATTTTAATTAAGTTCGCACAGATAGAATTATAAAAGCTTGTTTTAATATGTTGCTATAGATCAGTTACATAGATTACATGGTTAAAAACATTTCAAAGTAAACATAAATGATCAAAATATAAAATCATTGATACTGGCGATGGCAGAGGGAAATTTATATGTAACCCAATAGTATTCACCATAAGATACTTGCATTGTCACCAATAACTTAAAAGACATCCGAATAAATACATTTTAGATACTCACCGTAAGGTATCATTATTTATCGAATGTCTATATATTTTGATCAAATATGGAAACACAAAACATAGTTAACCAATAAACAATCCATGCAAGCGTCTATAAACAACTTAAATTTAATGCATTTTTATTTAGGGTCGAGTATGAATAGACCACATAAATTTGCTTTTGAAAATAAACATTCTATCCCTATTTAACCTTAGGCTAAAATTCGTAGTCAAACTGGCATCAATTCATCTGATATATCGATGTATTCAATGTAATAAAATACGGCAGCACAAAAGGTTAAGAGAAGAAATTGCCTCTTATGAGATAGGAATATTACATCTATCTGCAAAGAAGAGCAATAAAACAAAAAACTCCATAGAAAGGAACTGCGGTATCCGACTTATAATTCCTTCCATAGGCAAACGGAAGTGTGCGGTGTATGAAGCGATTCTGCCCGTAGCGAATCAATATTACATCTACTAACTACATCAATATATCCAATCCATTGACCCAATTTAACAACAAAACAAATAACCTAAGATTACCCTCCCCTAATGTAACTTTACAAAACTATACAGCCATTCACGCCTGACTTAAGTTTAACATTGATATATTTTAATTTATCGGAAAACAGAAATCATAAATAAACTTAAAGAACAAAGTTAAATAAATGGAAATGATTTTAAATAAATAAATAACAAATACATCAAATAACATTATTAATGAAGAATTTAGTTTGGTCAGATAGGATTCTATTGCATTATTTACTAAAAAGTTTTAAAATTTAGAGTTCTTATTGTTTCAAGTGAATATAAGGTTCTTACGATTTTTAAAACGTCCAACTTTATCCGTTGCTTGCCATGAACGTAAATTCCCATGCCGTCCTAAAAAGGTTAATATTCTGAAGGCCGATTTATTTATCCATCCGGAGATTTTTGCTTTAACTAGTCCTCAATGTAGAAAACGATAGTTCATTTCTCTTTCTTTCTTAGCAGAACTGAAGGGATTGAATCGTGCGTCTCTTCAATTCCTTCTCCCGCACCTCCGCACTAACACCTATCTGTCACATCGTAATAATCATGATCACTAATTAATAATTTCCAAACTTGTCCTTTTATATTACTTTGAAAGATTGACTTAACATTACGTCATCGATGTGTTGATCCTTTTCGTTGAGGTCCGATTTCCCAATGGATTTATTTCATTTGCTAAAAGTTTCTATTGTTTTCCTATCTGACCGATGTTTTTACATTTAAATGCCCAAGGCTGGTTTACATTTGACTAATTAAATTTATCATTTCCATTTCTGATTAATTAACCTGTTTTCCAAATCAAAGATATATTTAAAGATAAATTTAAAGATATAATTTTATCTCCAAATCTTTTTAAAATTTAGTTTTAAAATACTTTTTCTTTAATAAAGTTTTATTTTAATAATTTTTCATTATCTGTGCGATTTAATATATACGAGTTTAAGATGATATTTAATTTCAATTTTTAATTCTTAAAGAAAATTTTTAAATGCGAACTTTTTAATTTACTTTCATGTTTAATAAATAAAAAAAAAACAACAATGTAACGAACGTCTGTGCTCATTACAATATATATATATATATATATATATATATATATATATATATATATATATATATATATATATTGTGCCATTACAATTTAGTCATTAGCTAAATTTATAGTAATGTGCATGTACGAAAATGTAAAACAAAATCATCATCACATTTTTATATAACAATAAATGAAGCTGTAGGGCATACAAGTTCAAACCCTACCAGATCAAAATTTTAAACGCTTTAGACAGAAAGAGAGTGGGACAGCAATTATATGCTTTACTTGTTTGTGTGTTAATAAATCTCAAAAAGAGCAGTACACATATTTAATATTTAAATTTTCTGTTAAAAAGCAAAGTTAGAACGCATACTTATAGGCAGTGTATGTGTAAGCTATTTAATTGTTGTATATTTCAAATATTCAACATTTTAACTTTCTTTAAAACTAACCTATGCTTGATCAATCCTAATATCTTATTCTATACTTCTATTTTGCTTTTCTAAAATTGTAATTGGGATGTAAAAGCTAAGGATTTAATTTTAAATGTTAGGGTTATAATTTCTGAACTAGCATTTATATTATTAGTCAACCAGATTTATAAATGATTGGAATAATGGCAGTGTGTATGCTTGGATATATTACATACATAAACTACATTTTTTATTTATTAAATATTGAAAAAAAATTGAGAAAATCTGTTAAATTTTTTTTTTATTCAACAGTTTGTACTAGAAGGGTTAAATCTGTCAAATTATTTTTTTTGTACAATTTTATGTTAAAAGAGGAAATCTGTTGAATCCGATATCTATTTTTGTAGCAATTTTGTTTTTGTAAATGATTTTTTGTCACTTTGGGAGCTTAATCTGGGTGGGAACTCTAATTTTGAAATTGTCTTATCTTAAGATCTAAAGAAGGAAGCTCAAAAATTTAAAATGTTACCTAGGTGTAAGAAAGAAAAAAAGGATTATATCTATTTTTTTTTAAACAAAAGTGTCTGGAAAAAGGATTAAACTTTTCAATTGAAAAATAATTTAGTGGAAAATAAATTAGAGATCTAATTAAAACGAATTTGTCCAAAAATAGCAAGTGACGCTATCTCTGATTAGTTAAGTTATCTAAAAAATTGGATTTAAAAAGGTGTCTGGAAAAATCAGTTTATTATTATTATTGTGATTACGATTCAGATTATTAGACTATTAAATTGAATGTTGATAATATAAGAAATGACTGGCTAGAAAAATTATATGTATGTCTCATCTTTTCCGAACCATCTGGGAAGCTGCACATCATATAGGAAAGAAAAGATGTTTTGTCTACAATAATATTCTACACCTTTCAACTGACCAGAGAAATAATATGTTTTTAATAGAAGGAAGAAAGCATTCACCTGCATTCGATGAAAGATGAATTAATCTACCAATAAATATTAATCATCAAGTCCAATTAATTGTTCCAACAACTGATTTTAAACTCAAGAAAATTTATAAATGTGAAAACAATTGCTGTATTTCATCCACTAAAAGAATCATGCTTGACAGGAAGAGAAGAAAAATTAATATAATGATTTCCAAATTGTCCACTAAAGCAAATAACCTCAATAGAGTCATCATCAAATAGTTATACACCTCAAGAAAGATATTGTTCCCATGTAAAACGGAAATGGTAGCTGCAGAAATATAGACATTATACAAGACAAGTTTGAACCCTTGGAAATTTGCCACAAACAAAAGATCGGTAATATGACTTTTTATATCTATTTTCTTTATGATATGAGAGTCTTAATAAACATTTTAGCAATAAAGTGGTATATTTTATTTAAAGAACTTTTAAAGACTATTCAGATCAATTAAAAACAAGAATGTCTTACTAATAATAACTTTGAGCTTCATAAATGATCTTGAATGTATCAAAATTATTTGTTTATTAATTTTACAGTTATGAAATATTAATGTGTAAAACAATTTTTTTTATGGTATTATGATTTTAGTTTTAACTAATATATTATTATTATTTTGGTTTTAAATAATATTTTGTTATTATGGGATAAAACACACACATACATAATAATATTTTTATATGTGTATAATTGCGAGTGAATGTGAAGTAACAAGTAGTATTAGAATATTAGATTATTTTGTTTCAAGTTAAGTATAGCATTTCAGAGGAAGAAAAGAGGGGGAGAAAATAATTTAAAACTTGTTTCTAAAACTTGCTCTTTCAATTCTATTAACATTTTTTTAACATTCTACTTACATGTTAGATTTATGAAGTATGTGTCCTAATGAGCGGATAAATTTTTTTTTCTTGAAATACTTTTCTCATGGAGTGAAAATCATGGTCAATGTGACATCCAACTTAATACAATATACATTTGAAGGGAAAGGGGAAAGAACTGGAAATTAATCTGAGGAATGTTATATAATTAATTATTATTATTACTATTATTATTCATGTTAATTTTCATGTATGTATATGTTAGAAATGCAGTAATAAATATTAGTTTGTTTTATTAAATGAGGCATATATATTTCATTAAATGTAGTCTTTGTTAAGTGTGATCATTCATCATCATCAGTGGTTGAATATCAGTTATTTAAGATTTAAGTAAATATGCTAAAATTAAGCAATAATTATGAATTTCTTTATAAAAATTAGTTTTATGTTTAGGCTTAGTCCTAGAGCTATAGTTGAAACCCTTGTCATTATCATTATTATTATCATCATCATCGTCGTCATCAATGTTTTAATTAATGAGCTGTTTAAATGTTTACAGCCATAAATAAATATTAATTTCATAATATTTAGTGATTTCTTAGTATTATTATAACCACATCCCTTCATCTATTTCATACAAGGATGAGTGAATTGCCATCCTAAATTAGTTATATATAATCTGAGCTAGTAAACTTATAAAAATATTGAAACACATTTGTTATGCTAAGATCTAAGAAATGATTTATGTCTAATATACTCCACTTTGGTTTAAAGATGTTTTACTTTTACCTAAATATTAGTGCATATAGTGATATGGCTCAAAAAGCAAAATCTCCCATTTTTATTAGAAATAAAGTACCAAAAAAAGGGGATTCAAACCCGGTACATGTGAAAGATTATTAGATATAACCGTGTCTAGATTCAGATAATCTAGTGGCGCCCTGCTAGACCATATTCACTTAGTATTTGTTTAAACATGCACTTAACATCAAACCAAGAAATGAAAGTGGATAAGATCTACCGTCTGTATACCTGAGTTATATTTTATTGAATTACTAGTGTACTCACCTCACATGATTTCATATACCTGAGTTATAATACTTGTTATTAATAATTTGTTTATAATTCTTGATATTGTGATATTTTGAGAAATCTAATTATAGAAGTATATTTCATTTAGTCCAATGACCCTTAATATGATTGATAACTCAATCAGACCTCTTTGGTTTAATAGCCACTACTCATGTTAAATAATTCTTTTCTTTTGATATAAAAATCTACAATGCATTTTTCGTTTATTGAGCTAGATATTTATATTGGAAGCTTTTTGAAATAAAATAAATATTTATATTTGAATCATTTCTTGATTAAATAATATACTTGATCCAGTTGATCCTCTTCATTAAGTTAAGCTGAATATAATAGTATACTGAATATTTAGGATTCATAATTTTTTAATAATATTTGACATTTCATGATTGATTAATATAACTTCTTTTGAGCTACTTTAATTTTGTTACAACATATATATATATATTATAATGATCGAAATGAAAGTGAAGATCGAATCTAACTGCAAACTACGATATCTGCAACTACCAGGGCACCATCTAGGCATTTGAACCTAGAAAATTTATACAGTAGGCAGATACGCGTTGTTAAAATTCCACTTTATTTAAATATTCAGATCGTTAGCCCAAGTCACTAGGTCAGTGGAGACGCAGAGATAAAAATTTATATCTTAAATATAAATAAATAAAAGCCACTGCCAGAAATTAACACATAAAAATATTTATTTACACACATATAAAATAACCCCGAGGAATACATTTAACGTTTATATTTTTATATTAATCTTTAATTCTAAATTTAAGTAGATTGAAAATAATGAGTTTACTATTTATTTAGAGGGTTGAGTATGAATAGACTACATAGATTTGCATTTGAAAATAAACATTCTATCCTTATTTAACCTTCGGCTAAAAGTCACAGCCAAACTGGTGTCAATTCATCTGATATATCGATGCATTCAATGTAATACGAAATATGGCAGCACCAAAAAGTTAAGAGAAGAAATTGCCTCTCTTCAGATAGGAATAAATATTACATCTATCTGCGAAGAAGAGCAATAAAAAAACTCCATAGAAAGGAACTGTGTTCTTCGTCTTATAATACCTTCCATAGGCAAAACGGGTGGGTGCGGCGTATGAAGCGATTCTGCCCATAGCGAATCTGTACTACATCTACTAAATTACACCAATATATCCCATCCATTGACCCAATTTAACTACGAAACAAATAACCTAAGATTTCCCTTCCCTAATATAGCTTTACAAATCTATATAAAACATTCACACCCGACTTAAGTTTAACATTTAGATACGTTCACACAGATTTGTTTAAAAATGTTGGGTATAGATCGATTACATAGATTTTACAGTCAAAAACATTTCAAAATAAACATAAATGATCAAAATACAAAATTATTGATACTGACAATAGCAGAGAGAAATTTATAAGTAACCCAATAGTATTCATCATAAGATACTTGTGTTGTCACCAATAACATAAAAGACATTTTAGATACCATACGGCATCATTATTTATCGAATGTCTATATATTTTGATCAAATATGAAAACCAAAATATAATTAACCGCAAACGAATCCATGCAAGCATCTATAAACAACTTAAATTTCATGCATTTAAATAATCTTTACAATAAGAAAAAAAAATGGAAATGATGTTTATCAATCGGAAAACATATAATATTAAACATTATTAATTTGATTTAAAAACTTGTAAAAGTCAGATAAGAGTCCATTTTAACATTTAAGTTGGTTTGTTTATCAATTTGTAAAACTTGACAAAAGTTCTTAATTGATTTTAATAATTGTTTATTTCATATAGCTTATGGTAGAAGAGTCCAGGTTTCTGCTTTTAATTCCCGCAATGCCTCCATTGGAAGGTAATGTTCTGGATATGGCAATAGCTGGTTCAAGGTATCACAGTCTTTTCACTTTTTTTTTATAGAGAGTGTGGTATGTGCATCATACCACATCGCTCAAACACAAAATGCTGGAACTGTCTGAAAAAACTGTATTTCCCTTTTTATATTATCCAAATGGATTCAATCAACAAAACATCACTAATCCATCACTTTCATTAGGGTCTGAGCCAAGGCTTAGTGCTTCCATTGGTCAAGCTATTTCTCTTTATTTTCTTATCTATCTTTCATCAGATCATTTTAATTATACAAGAGCCCATGGCTAGCTTGCTTTTCAAACAATTTACAAACAATCATTTTCATTTACAGATTACAAGAATTAATTAATACCTGTTTTTATTTTTAAATCTTGTACTTCTTTTATAAAAAAGGACGTTCAAATACTTATTTATTTGTTTTTTTTTTTTAAAAAAAAATATTTTTAAAGTTTGGCATCTGTGCGAATGTATATACGTTTAACAAACATTTTAATTTTAGCGTTTAGTTTTTTACTTTGATTTGCGAACTTTTAAGTTTTTATTTTAAATTAATGTAATGACATATTTATATATTGTTACAATATATATATATAGTAAGCGCCTACCCATAATCTTGTTCAATAATTTACACATATATACATTCTTTCCCGCAGCTTCGAGTAAGTATATTTATGAGCATGGGATAAATTCCATCTCAAGCGCCAATCTTACACTTTGATAAGAATTATACTCATTGAAAACATAAATAAGGGTTCTGTATATATATCTTTAGGGTAGTGTGTCTAGACTAGCTCAATCTCAAGGTCTGGCGAACATGGTCTAACTAGAGAACAAAGCAAAGACAATTCCTGATTACATCACCTATATCTACGTATACTACACTATAATTTACCTGTTATAAATCTATTACTCTAGCCCAGAAGATAAAACAAAATTAAGTTATATGCTACTATACTAGTTACCATTAAATTCTAATTTTTATACACGCATATACATATATTAATATTCATGCACACAAACCATTTATTCCGATAAACACATATATGATTCATATATATATCAACGAAAGAGTGCAATTATACATCAGAGTTGTTTATTTAATGTTTTTATTTATTTATTTATTTAATTTAAACAAGATTTATTATTGTATTTAATATAGAGGTAACACAAGTCCCTTCATTACTTCGCATTCATTGAACATATATATATAGAGAGCAAAGGTCAATTTACCTTAATTACGATCGAATGTCCACATGGTCAAAGCTAACAGTCTGCACATTTATAATTCTAAAGAAATACTAGCTTTATTGATATTTGTTGATCCCAAGGATGGTAAACCGTCTGCAATGTGATACACCAAATAGTTTATCATAGAGGTGGAGTAGATGATTTCACTCGCTTAAGAGGTCCATGTTGTCGAAGGTGCATCACCGCCATTATGCTTGATAGATTTTAAACAGCGAATTTAATAAATCCAATTCAGGTGAGTTCTACAATAACAATCCACTGGGCTGCTTTAACGAAACTCACACTATTTAGTTACCCCAACATTTTGATGGGAAATATTAATAAAACTTCTTAATTAATTACACATTCATACTATCCGAAATCTGTGCCACGTTTTTCTCTTTCCGTCTAATCACCACTATATATTTTCGAGAGCAAAATAGTTCTTTTCTTTTACACTCTTTAACCTCGCATTTTCCCTTGTATTTTCCTACACTGCAAAACGGACTTTCCATTGTTTCCAAAATACCAACTTGACCAGTTCTCAGATTTCTTGACAACAGAGTCATTAACTCAAACTGCCCACAGCAACTAATTCATTTTTATTTCTGTAGCTTTATATGTTCAATAGATTCATCAAGAAACACAAGTTACCACTAATATTATTTAAATGAAGAATTTAAAAAAATTAATGAACAATAAAATATATATGTATAATCAATAACAAATTTATACAACTCCGTATATAATTGCCTCTTGTCAATCCCACATATTACCATTAATACATATACACACTTTATAATAACACACATGCAACTATATTTATATAAGCATACAGTTCATCCTTTAACAGATTACGTATTACTTTCACACTCTTTGTAACAGGGTTTGAATGACTATTTATATATATCTTTTCGCATATACAGTCACTCCATATCAACACTCACAATTAACACTATATTGCATTATCTCTTGTATTCGAACCCCATCTGTTACATACCCCCTGGTGCAATAGCCTTCAAATACCTTCTGTGTATTTGAACAGCTTCTTAAATGACTCTTTTCTATCCTTTATCCCTCTCTGGGTTTGCAAAGGCTTGAGTGACTGGGCATTGTATGACCTTTTTACTTCCCACCCGGTATCCACCCAAAACGCATGTTTTCCCTGACCCTTTGTTATCATAAATGGGCCCTCGTATAGATTGCATTGCAAATAAACTTACTGGGTTCGCTTACATGGGGTGTCCTCACCATTACCTGGCCCCCACCTTAAAGGAATGCAAGGAACTCTTGAAACCTTTCTTTCATTGTCTGCTTCTGTGAACCATCAACTGGTAAGCCTGTTGCCTATCATTTTCTATATCGATGGGAGTTTGTTCTCCTGGAAAATCAGGTTTGAACAACCTAGGTGCATGACTACCAAAATACAAATGTATTGGTATGAAGCCAGTAGATTTGTTCACAGCCCATTTCATATAGTTTAAAATGTCCGGAAGTCATTTGACCCACTTCCTATGGTCAGTTTAGACATAAGTATGGAACAACCTACCCAATTCCCACATCATTCTTTCACAGGGATTGGACTAAGGGTTACAAATCGAGGTTAACAAATGTCCTATTTTCAACTGTTAGGTCCATCTCATCCACTCCCTCAAACAAAATGGGGTTCCATGATCTGATATGATAATTCAAGGTTTTCCCACCGATGGAATGTGCTCCCTTTCCAGGACACGTATGGTGTTCCTTGTGTTGGCTTGCATGATGGGATATGCAGACACCATTTTGGAGAATAAATCATAAACAACCAAGAGGTATTTCTTTTTATTGAAGGCCGGCAGTGGGCCATAAAAATCCACTGCAATGATTTTCTTAGGCTCTCTGGGAATCATGGACAACATTGAAGCTGTATATTTCCAATTTGTGGCCTTAACCCTCTGGCAAATTTCGCACTGCCCAATGACTGCCGCAACTTTACCATGCATGCCTGGCCAGTAAAACCACCTCCTAATCTATCCTTCAGTCTTCATTATCCCATAGTAGCCCGACCTGTGGTGCATATGTGCCACCACTGCGGTCCTCATATGCCACAGGATGACTGATCTCCATTCTGATTGATTTTCCTTAACTCTATATTGTAGCACATCTTGCTCCAGTTTAAATTTCTGAATATTCCGCTTGACCCAACCCCCAATCAATTCAGCTTCTTTACCTTCCAATTGGTCAATGATGAGCTGGAGTTGTTGGTCTTCTCTGAAAGTAATCCAGGCACCACAAATCACTTTCAAGTCCATCTGTTCTCAACCTGAAGCTTGCTATATACAAATTCTCAGTACGCAGATGATGTGATTGATTGTCCACTGGATTTTGGCTGAGGGCATCAGCTACCATATGGTCAGACCCTTTGCAATACCTCACCATATAGTTGTATTCTTGGAGGTATAGGCTCCAATATACTAATCTGCTGTTAGTGAGGTAGCTATGGTTGATAAATTCCAGATTCTTGTGGTCGGTAACCATGATGAACTCCAAGCTCAGTAACAGTGTGTGAAACTTCTGAAAGGCCCAAACAATGGCCAACACCTCTTTCTCAGTGGTTCTATAATGTACCTCAGGACTTTTGAGTAGCCTGCTCAGAAAATATAGTACACCCATTCTTCCATCTTCTTGCTCTTGAGCCAAGGTCACTCCAAGACCATATCCACTGCTATCTGTCTGAACTATGAACGGCTTTGAAAAGTCAGGAAAGGCCAGCATAACATGTTCAAAGAAACCTTTCTTCACTCTTTGGAAGGTTTGTCCTGTTTTTCTGTCCACTTCCACTCACTACCTTTTTTTAATAACCTCACCAATGGCTTCATCTGTTCTGCAAACTGGTCTTGAAAGCGGTTGTAGAATGTACACATACCAAGAAATGATCGGACCTGCTTCTTGGATCTAGGCATTGGAAAGTCACGAATAGCTGAGATCTTGTCCGGGGCAGTTTGAGTCCCTGAGCTCCCAGCATGTGCCCAAAAAAGGCCACCTCTTTCTGACACAGTATGCTCTTCTTGATATTTATTTTTATGCCCTTTTTTCGCATTCCTCTATAAATAGTCCTATTTCCTGCACGTGTTCATTAATATCAGTTGAGGATATCAGCATGTCATCCATGTAAATTGTGACCATGTCCTTTATCTCTGAGGATAGCACCTGATCCAAGCACCTGAGTAAGCCTGCCCTGCTGTTTATTAGGCTAAAAGGCATCCTGTTAAATTGATGTGAGTGGCCCTCATATCTGAATGATGTGTATTGGCACTCTTCTGGATGTAACTTAATTTGCCAATAGCTGGTAGTTAAATCGAAGGTCGAAAATACCTTCTTCCCTTAAAACTTCCTCAATAATTCTTGCATGGGAGGTGGTACATTGCAGTCCAGTACAATCACTTTATGTAACTGTCGAGCATTGAGATGTAATCTAACAGATCCATCCTTCTTTTTAACTACCACCATCGGGTTGCATCATGCCAATGAGCATTTTGATATAATTCCCCACTCCAGCATCTGATCCATTTGCTCTTTTACATCCTTTTGGTATTGATGTGGAATGGGGTATGATCTAGCTTTTAATGTCTGGCCATCTCTCATCTTAATTCTCTGCTCAAACCCTTGGATAACTCCTGATTGTCTGAAAAGACTTGGTGATACTTGGTCAATGTTTGTTGTAATGGACTATCTTGAACTTTCCTTTCTACTTTCATTCCATTGATCTTACCTTTGAGTTTCTCTGGGACATCCTCCTCTAGATGTAACATTCCTATCAAACATTGAGGCTCCTCTGCACGAAAATATACCACTTCACCCTCACATGAGACCTGACCCCTCTCATAGTCAAGGTTACATTTGTATCTATTTAGAAAATCTGATCCCAACAGGGCCTCATGTACTAAACCTTTCATTATAAGGAACACATGCAAATAGCTCTTTCCATTAATTTTTAGATCTATAAACCTTTCATTATAAAGAACACATGCAAATAGCTCTTGCCATTAATTTTTAGATCTATCCATATCTGCTTTGGCTCTACTTTAGCTCTCCAGTTGTCTGCCATTGCTATGTGAACTGGTTTTAGAGGGAGAATCAGTATATCTGGATTTTCCCTTCTAATTTGGTGGTATAATCTCTCTGATACTACCGATACCTGACTGCCTGAATCCGTGAGGGCTTCAACATTCGTTAAACCTACCTTTATAGGGATGATGGGGCATGTCTGAATTGCACATTCCTAAGAACATATTAAATTGCCTATTCTTTTTGTCCCCTGTTTATCAGCATTTGTGTGTCCTTTGGACCTAAGCTTTTGCTCCTCTATCTGTCTTCTTTCTGTGTCTATTTCTAGTTGGCTCAATATTTTATCAATCATCATCCCTGATCTTTCTCCTTTTCCCCAGAATCAACCTAATTTCATTGAGTAACTTTCTGCATGCCATTTCTACAATATGCTCCTCTGACAGTTTACATGCCTCTAGAGTTCTCAACATAGCCACCTGCTGCTTAAAAAAATGTAAGTACACTTCTCCATTACCTTCTTGAAACTCCTGCCCGACCACTTGAGTCCTGACCCTTTCTTGTATTTCTTTATTCTAAAATATATTGGATAATGCTACTTTATACTCCAGAAATGTTTAAGATTGATGACTCAGTGAATTCCACCATGTCTCTGCATGTTTCTCTAGATGATGGTATGCTATGATCACTTGGTGTTCATCTGCTATCTCATAATATTTATAGTATCTTTGAAAACCCTTGAGGTGCTCTATGGGTGTCTCCTCCTTTCTACCTTCATATACTCTTATCTTCAATTCCATTATCCCTTTTCTTTTCTTTTTATATATCATTATTAAGGCTAAATTGTGCCAGGTTTGTCACCCTAGCTTCCAGTGTTCCACTGCATGACACACCTGATAGACCTTCCTTCCACATCATATCATATGGAATGGTATTGTTTTGTAATATCCTAATGTTAATAAAATTCTTAAACCCATATTTTATGAACTATGTGACTTTATATATGTATCATAGAACAAACATCAACACTATTTTCCCTTCTGACCATTTGAGAACTTTTCTACACGTATATCCACACATTGCAAAATATGGCCAATGTTTAACTATATTTCTAAATACGTGTTTAAACTCTGTTTTCTCTATCACTTTTTTTTTTTAAAAAAAAATAGTTCTCCAACATTCGTTTGGAAAGCTCTTTTTAAGTTACGTTAGGATGCCCTTTTAATGCCTGTTCTCCACTATTCGCATCCTCATTCATTGGGATGCCATTGTAAGCACCTACCCATAATATTGTTCAATAATGCACGCATGTATGCATTCTTTCCCACAGCTTCGAGTAAGTATATTTATGAGCATGGGATAAATTCCATCTGAAGCGCCAATCTTACACTTTGGTAAGAAATATACTCATCGAAAACATACATAAGGGTTTTGTATATATATCGCTAGGGTAATGCGTCCAGACTAGCTCAATCTCAAGATCTGGGGAACATGATCTAACTAGAGAACAAAGCAAAGACACTTCCCGATTACATCCCTTATATCTATGTATACTACACTATAATTTAGCTGTTATAAATATATTACTCTAGCCCAGAAGTTAAAACAAAATTAAGCTATATGCTGCTATACTAGTTACCATTAAATTCTAATTTTTATACACACATATACATATATTAATATTCATGCACACAAACCATTTATTCCGATACACACATATATGATTAATATATATATTGAAGCAGATGATCTGATGCTCAGATCCTGCTTCACAGCCCACACTCAATATCCTACCATCTAACTGTATTCAAACCCACCTTTATGCACATATATACATAGCTAATAATATATATATTTCTTTTGGTTAATATTATAATAAATAATGTAAACACGAGTGTATTTTATATTTCTTTTGGTTAATATTATAACAAATAATGTAAACACGTATGTATTTTAATTTAAAAATATTTTATTTAATAATAATACTCTCATGTGTATGCGGGCATAAATAATAAATATATATTTATATTTCAGTGTAGGAGATTGTGAATAAATTAATAGTTATATTATATATATAAGATATTATATATGAAACATTATTTTTTTCCTATATAATTTTGTAGCCAGAAATGATGCAATCTTGTTAGATAGTCTCTCGAAAAACAATTATCCAGAAGACTCCTTAGATTAAAGTAAAATATTACAAATTGGTAATAATAAAATAAACCCATTAGTGGAAATTGTCCACACTAGCTTGTTTTAAAATCATAAAATCATAAGATTTATTTTAAAATAATCGTTTGAGAAACTGATAACAAACTTGCATTGTTTCAAACATCTTACTAGATAAGGGTATCCGGTCAAACTATTCCAGAGAAACCTTAAGTGCTTAAACTGCCTCAGGTCTAGCAGTAGTTGCTAAGTTACAGCTTCAAAATAAAAGTATATATACTGCTGGATTTGAATCCATAAAGAGGAGGAGACCATTAAATAACTATGTTGCTATACGTATTCCAGGCCAGTTTTAATTCTCACTCATTGTGTCGTGATTAGGAAATTTCACCTTGTCCCTCCGTTCTAATATGCTGTTCCCATGAATGAAGCTCTGCATCCCGTACTACTGAACTTTATGTATTTTTCCAATGAAAGTGAAATGCTATCTCTTAAATAATAATGCTACCCTAGATCTAGTGAAATAATACCGATGGACTGATTCCTAGTGAAATGCTCTTCCAAATAATCAAGGTAAAAGAACTTTCCTAAATCCTGCCTTCTCTGTAATATTTATATTGTAAATCATCTATTTTAAGTGAAAGTGAAATGCTATCTCTTAAATAATAATGCTACCCTAGATCTAGTGAAATAATACCGATGGACTGATTCCTAGTGAAACGCTCTTCCAAATAATCAAGGTAAAAGAACTTTGACTGCTTATAATTCCTAAATCCTGCCTTCTCTGTAATATTTATATTGTAAATCATCTATCTTAAATGTCTTCAAATATGTATTCTATAACTCTATATAACTAATCTATATTAAGCCTCCTATAAAATGTTTTTTTCTTTTCTTTTAATTCCAAGTGGCAAATAATTTTCATTTACACTTATGTATTTATATTTTAAAATAAATGCCAATAGTATTCTAAAATCGCCAGCATATAATTCATTTTCATTTCCCCACCCATCATTTAGTGGGCAAATATTTTATATTTCGATCAAAACAAGTCTTATTCGACTTGCCTAGATGCTCGCAATTTTAGATAAATAAACTAATTACATTTTTCATGTTTACTGTAGAAAAACAGATTTGACATCTGTTTTTCACATTCTCCTTTCTAAATAATGTGCTATCCTTTATTCTTAAATTATATTATATATGTAAAACCCATCTTAGCTATTACCACCACCCACTTATTTTGTAATCATTTATATGTTTTCACAAAAGCATTGATTAACCAAAATTGAGATTTATCAAATGTGTAAGAAGTAATGAATAATATTAAGTAACATAATGTAAAGAGGAGGGGGACCTTAAGATCTTAGCTTTATATTTAAGTATAATAATTATCCATGTTTGCTTAGTGAAGCCATGTCATTACACTGAATATTTCATAATTTATGGGCAATAAATACGTTTCGATAATCTTTAATTTTAGAATTATATTTATATTATATTATTAAGCATATAATAATTATCCATGTTTGCTTAGTGAAGCCATGTCATTATGCCGAATATTTCATAATTTATGGGCAATAAATACGTTTCGATAATCTTTAGTTTTAGAATTATATTTATATTATATTATTAAGCATTTGGTGCATAAAGGCCATTTCATTTTATATATGTTCATGCTTTTCTCTCATATGGAGGTAATTGCACAGTCAAGCCCCATCGCCGTTCTCACTGTCATTAAATTAGGCTGTAAAAACCAACTGGGAAACATCCATGATCTTATGAGCATGTTTTTTATACGGGGATCGCTCTGGAAAAACCAGCCTGATAATGACATAGCTGGCCGCCTTTCATCTCAATACCAACCCTGCCTATGTTGCAGAGGAAATAGGTCTACTTTGTTATTAAAATTCATGAAGCACACTCCAGGATCCATAATTGGACCAACCCAATCAGCCGCCATGCATGCACTGCCTTTTAGTGTCTTATCAGTCACCCAGAAGCATTCATAAGCCGTAATGAAATGATTTCTTTAAACAGATATATTTCCATTAGTTTAATATAAGTATTAATGCGATAGATTTAGTATCGTTTATATAATTATTCATTACCCATTCCGCACATTAATTATCTATAACTCCAAATTAATAATATTGAATGTAACCAAATATAATATCTGCTTGTAAAATTATTGCTGTTTAAATTAAGTAAATGCACTTTTTGTCTCTGGGGGTGTAATAGTATTCCATTAATGCATTCTAATAGCGCTAAAACATTAAATCACACATATATATTATTGGCATAGCCGCAAATCTTATGTTATCATTAAATATGAATCAAACACATATATATAATACTTACAAGGCTCATGTCAGGTAAATAACCTGACATAATTTTGTTATTAATAAATCTTAAATATATATATATATCAAACTTGAATCATTGCTTTCTTTTAGTTAAGATAATATATTAAGTTATTATTTGTGCTAAATATGACTAGATGCTCTCCGCTCAATACATAATTAATATGCTAAGTCACAAGCCTTTATTGCTCATCAAATATAGCTAGTTATTAAGTTATTCTATCATAAAAGTTTAGCCTGAATCTTTTTGTGTCTCCGATGATCGATGCCGGCAGGTGAGAAGTAAATTAATCGATGTCATCAGGATTGTTAATCATAATGTTATAGATCTGGGAAATAGGCAAATAGGGCAGAGTTCATGAGTGTTCCTGACCTGTGTATCTTGCACACGATTGGATTCGAGGTACTTTTGCCTAGATGCTGGATCTTGTTATGTGAACATACAAATCCTACCGGCACAGATTTTTTTATATTTTCTCCGGGTTTGGCATGTCAATGTAGGGCTTCGAATACAAACATCCATATACCTGAGATAGTAGTAGATAGTGATAGATATAATATATGTTTTTAAAAAAAAAAAAAAAAGTTTTTTTTGAAAATTTTTTTTTGAAATTTTTTTTTTCTCGGACACCCAGCTTAAAATTTTTTTTGAATATTGGTACACACTCCCTGTGAGTCATTGTTAAAATAATTATAAATATTTTCTCTCAGTATATATATAAAAATATGTTTCAAGTAAATAGTATGTCATATACTCAATATTTGTTTTCTACATAAAAGTTTTAAAAGTTTTTTTTCTTCGTTTTCATGAACCTATAAAATATATTAATAACAGTTTTGTTTTGTTTTCTTTCATGTGTGTGATCTGAATAATGATAGTGTTATATAATGTTTTATTCCTTGTCTGTAAATATTTATTACATGTATAATTCTCATGAGTTTTTTTAAAAAGAAGTAAAGAGAAGTAACAGCTTTTAAGGGGCTTTTACTTTCATATTAATTAAAAATAAAGAAGTGCTTTCCCAAAGTATGTTTACAGTTTTCGTATACATGTAAATTTCCAGTGATATAAAAGAGTGACAGCTTTTAAGGGGCTCTCATTTTTATAAGATAAAATGTGTTTTTCCAAAGAAGTGAATAAGATGTTGTATAATTTTTTTTTCTTGGTCATAAACGTGAAATTACATGCAGGATGCCCATAAATAAAATAGTGGTAGCTTTTAAGGGGCCTCCACAGTTATAAAAATAAAGTAAAAAGTATGTTTTAAATAGTGTTTATATATATATATAAGTTACCATAAATGATTTTAAATAACAAAGTATTTTCAAGTTTACAATGCAATAAAATAGTGATACCTTTTAAGGGGTTTTCACATTTAAAATAGAAAGATGATAAAGAAGTGTGTATGATATAGAATAATAATATTGAGATATATAATTTTTTTTTTCCGTGTTAATAAATATTTTGTAAATAAATATAATATGCCCAAGTTGAAGTGTGCACAAAATAATAATAATATATAATAATTTATTTTCATAAATGCTTTAAATAATGATGTTCCATATAATTTCTTTTATAAATGTTTCAAATAATAATAGTTCCAAGTCTGAGGGAATTAAATTAGTGTCAGCTTTTAAGGGGCTTTCACATTCAAAGATAAAAAGATAGAAAAGTAGTGTGTGCGCTAAATAATAAAAATATATAATGATTTTTCCTAAATGTTTTAAATCATGATGTTAAATATATATTTTTTTTCCTTGTTAATATATCGTTTAAATAAATATTTTAAATTTATAATATGTCCAAGTCTGAGAGAGTTAAATAAGTGACAGCTTTTAAAATGCTTTCACTTTTAAAAAGTAAAATAAAGATTCTAAATAATCGCAAATGTGCAGATTTTTTTGAAATGTTTTTAATAATCTTCATGCGTATATAATGGTCGTAGATCAATGAAAGAAATAAAATAATGACAGTTTTTGTTACACTTTCAGTCTCTTATATATATATATATATAAATATATGCTAAAACCATAATAATTTTTTTCTGTTAAAGCTGTAAATGTATAACTATTTAAGTATAGATCTTAGAAAAGTATACAACCCAACAATAGCGGATCATGTGGTCAGAACATATAGCCTTATATAGCCCTTTGGCTGGCGCCCGGTATTAATACCACTATAAATTTGCCAATAGGTGATCGAGTTATTTAGAATAAAAAGTTTAAAAGCAATGATTCATAATAAAAGTTATATACAGTTTTTTTTTGGTTCAAAATGTGTGTATCAAGTGTATCAATGCAATCATTAATCAATCATTTTGTTAAGATGTTTCAGGTGCTGAAGAACAACTCCAAAAACAGACCACGAAAGAAGAAATAAAGAAGGCCAGGTAGAAGTTATAATAATTTTTTTGATATATTTTGCATTAAAAAGCTAAATAATAATCAGTACAGATATATGTTTTACAGTAAAAAACTAGATCTAGAAATAATTAATATTAAGGAATAAAAGGTAGGATAGCAATAATCATTTAAATAAATGTAGATTAAATATGGGAGTGGGAGAGTACATTAAGGAAGAGTGTAGAATGGGGAGAGGAGGTGTTCATCCATATTTATTAAATAACCATAAAACTTATCTGGGTAATTTAAAAATATATATATAATTTAAATCTAAGAGATAGATGGAGGACAGCAGTGAGGATCGGGATCAGGGAAAGACATTGAGGTCAGGTAAAATTATTTTGGAGAGTGGTGACCCACCCAAGGAAGTCGAGAATCCACCTGTAACTATGGAAACGGTGATATGGATGTTGCAGAGAATGGAAAGGAGATTTGACAATTTGGAGGCAAGGATCGAGGCCAGATGGGACAACATAAATAGCACCATAGCAACAAAGGTAGAGGAGGCACAAATGGAGTGCCGACAGGAATGCGAGGATATCTATAACAAGTTTGAGGGGTCTCTGGAGGACAGCAAGTACGAGACTCTGGATGCCATCTAAGAAATAGACGAAGAGCTGACAGCCAAGCAAAACAAACAAGAAGCCACCTTTCATGTATGCATTGACCAAAATAAGGAAGAGAAGAATGGTATGAAGGTGGATATGGCAAGAACTAAGGAGAGTGTGAGCTTTGAGGAAGAAAGACCAAGACTGGAGAGAATGACAAACAGCAGACCCCAGCTTCCACTACAAACCTGTGCAGGAAGGTCAACACCCATTATGTCCAAGGAACTGATAGTACACTCACCGATACCACTGACCAAACTTGAAACTCAAATTATGACAATACAACAGAATATGCCACCCTACGTACAACAGATGATGGTGGGATGTCAAGTTAGGAAGATAGAGGAGATGGCCCAAATCCTCACATCAATCAATCATTCACCCATACAAGTGGGACCACCCAAATATCACTCCAGACCCATGGGGCAACCATCCAGATACCAGCACAACTCATGGTGAGATGAACCAATTAGCATCAAAAAGTATGAACCACTGGATTGAGGGAGAAACTAGAGGAGAAGCTGGATGGAAAGAACATGATGACATGAATATGCAATGGCAAATGATTTGGAATTCTAATAATTTGTATATGTTATAATAGTTTTTTATTATTTTATGTTAATCAGTTAACCAAGCAGTTTTTTTGAAGACAGTGAATAATTTGCATATATATAGCATAGTTTTTTGTATTATTATCTTATTGTATTCAATTAACCAAGCAGTTTTTTTTGAAGACAGTGAAAAATGTTTCTAGTAACATAGCAGAGGATACTCTATCATAAATGAAAGTCATAAATTTCTAATATAACACAGAGTTAGGATATTCGATAGTAAATGAAAGTCATAAAAATTTCTAATATAGCAGAGAGGGTATTTTAGCATAAATAAAAATCATAAAATTTCTAACATAGCAGAGAGCTATTCTATCATAAATGAAAGCCATAAATTTCTAATATAGCAGAGAGGGTATTCTATCATAAATAAAAGTCATAAAATTTCTAATATAGCAGAGAGAGTATTCTATCATAAATGAAAGTCATAAAATTCCTAATATAGCAGAGAGGGTATTCTATCTTAAATGAAAGTCATAAATTTCTAATATAGCAGAAAAGTTAGGATTCTATCATAAATGAAAGTCACAAAATTCCCTTTAGATACATCACCAATCCAAAGTTGTTCTTTAGTTACCTGGACATCAAGTAAAAGCTTTTTTTTCTTTTTTAAACATTTTTTCCATTTTTTTTCTGGTAAGTTCAGGAAAATGAAGCAGATGATCTGATGCTCAGATCCTGCTTCACAGGCCACATCCAATCACCTATCATATAACTGTATTCAAACCTGCCTTTACGCACATATATACATAGCTAATAATATATATATATATATTTCTTTTGGTTAATATTATAACAAATAATGTAAATACGTATGTATTTTGATTTAAAAATATTTTATTTAATAATAATACTCTCATATGTTTGGGGGCGTAAATAATAAGTATATATTTATATTTCAGTGTAGGAGATTGTGAATAAATTAATAGTTATATTATATATATAAGGTACTATAAATGAAACTTATTATTTTTTTCATATATAATTTTGTAGCCAGAAATGATGCAATCTTGTTAGATAGTCTCTCGAAAAACAATTACCCGGAAGCCCCCTTAGATTAAAGTAAAAATTTACGAATTGGTAATAATAAAATAAACCCATTAGTGGAAATTGTCCATGCTAGTTTGTTTTAAAATCATAAGATTTATTTTAAAACAATCATTCGAGAAACTGATAACAAACTTGCATTGTTTCAAACATCTTACTAGATAAAACTATTCCAGAGAAACCTTAAGTGCTTAAACCGCCTCAGGTCCAGCAGTAGTTGCTAAGTTACAGCTTCAAAATAAAAGTATATATACTGCTGGATTTGAATCCACAAAGAGGAGGAGACCATTAAATAACTATGCTGCTATATGTATTCCAGGCCAGTTTTAATTCTCACTCAATGTGTTGTCAGTAGGAAATTTCGCCTTGTCCCTCCGTTCTAATGTGCTGTTCCCATGAATGAAGCTCTGCATCCTGTATTACTGAACTTTATGTATTTTTCCAGTGAAAGTGAAATGCTATCTCTCAAATAATAATGCTATCCTAGATCTAGTGAAATAATACCGATGGACTGATTCCTAGTGAAACACTCTTCCAAATAATCAAGGTAAAAGAACTTTGACCGCTTATAATTCCTAAATCCTGCCTTCTCTGTAATATTTATATTGTAAATCATCTATCTTAAATATCTTCAAATATGTATTCTATAACTCTATATAACTAATCTATATTAAGCCTCCTATAAAATGTTTTTCCTTTCCTTTTAATTCCAAGCGGCAAATAATTTTTATTTACATTTATGTATTTATATTTTAAAATAAATGCCAATAGTATTCTAAAATCGCCAGCATATAATTCATTTTTGTTTCCCCACCCATCATTTACTGGTTAAATAATTTATAATTTGATCAAAACAAGTCTTATTCGACTTGCCTAGGTGCTCGCAATTTTAGATAAATAAACTAATTACATTTTTCATGTTTACTGTAGAAAAACAGATTTGACATCTGTTTTTCACATTCTCCCTCCTAAATAATGCGCTATCCTTTATTTTTAAATTATATTATATATGTAAAACCCATCTTAGCTATTACCACCACCCACTTATTTTGTAATCATTTATATATTTTCACAAGGGCATTGATTAACCAAAATTAAGATTTATTAAATGTGTAAGAAGTAATGAATAATATTAAGTAACATAATGTAAGGGGGAGGGGGACCTTAAAATCTTAGCTTTACATTTAAGTATAATAATTATCCATGTCTGCTTAGTGAAGCCATGTCATTACACCGAATATTTCATAATTTATGGGCAATAAATATGTTTCGATAATCTTTAATTTTAGAATTATATTTATATTATATTATTGAGCATTTCATGCATAAAGGCCATTTCATTTTATATATGTTTGTGCTTCTCTCTCATATGGAGGTAATTGCACAGTCGAGCCCCATCGTCATTCTCACTGTCCTTAAACCAGGCTGTAAAAACCACCTGGGGGACATCCATGGTCTTACGAGCATGTTTTTTATACGGGGATCGCTCTGGAATAACCAGCCAGATAATGACATAGCCAGCTGCCTTTCGTCCCAATACCGAATCTGCCTATGTTGCAGTGGAAATCGGTCCACTTCGTTATTAAAATTCATGAAGCACACTCCAGGATCCATAATTGGACCAACCCAATCAACCGCCATGCATGCACTGCCTTTCAGTGTCTTATTAGTCGCCCAGAAGCATTCATAAGCCGTAATGAAATGATTTTTTTAAACAGACATATTTTCATTAGTTTAATATAAGTATTAATGTGATAGATTTAGTATCATTTATATAATTATTCATTACCCATCCCGCGCATTAATTATCTATAACTCCAAATTAATAATAATGAATGTAACCAAATATAATATCTGCTTGTAAAATTATTGTTGTTTAAATTAAGTAAATGCTCTTTTCATCTCTGGGGGTCTAATAGTATTCCATTAATGTATTCTAATAGCGCTAAAACATTAAATCACACATATATTCTATTGGCATAGCCACAAATCTTATGTTATCGTTAAATATGAATCAAACACATATATACAATACTTACGAGGCTCATGTCAGGTAAATAACCTGACATAATTTTGTTATTAATATATCTTAAATATATATATATATATCAAACTCGAACCATTGCTTTCTTTTAGTTAAGATAATATATTAAGTTATTATGTGTGCTAAATATGACTAGATGATCTCCGCTCAATACATAATTAATATGCTAGGTCACGAGCCTTCATTGCTCATCAAATATAGCTAGTTATTAAGTTATTCTATCATAAAAGTTTAGTCTGAGTTTTTTTGTGTCTCTGATGATCGATGCCGGTGGGTGAGAAGTAAATTAATTGATGTCATCGGGATTGTTGCTCATAATGTTATAGATCTGGGAAATAGGCAAATAGGGCAGAGTTCATGAGTGTTCCTGACCTGTGTATCTTGCACATGATTGGATTTGAGGTACTTTTGACTAGATGCTAGATCTTGTTATGTGAACATACAAATCTGACATGCACAATATCAACGAAAGAGTGCAATTACACATCAGAGTTGTTTATTTAATGTTTGTTTTATTTATTTAATTTAAACAAGATTTATTATTGTATTTAAAATAGAGGTAACACAAGTACCTTCATTACTACACATTCATTGAACATCTATATAGAGAGAGCAAAGGTCAATTTACCTTAATTACGATCAAATGTCCATGTGGTCAAAGCTAACAGTCCGCACATTTATAATTCTAAAGAAATACTGGCCTTATTGATATTTGTCGATCCCAAGGACAGTAAACAGTCTGCAATGTGATACACCAAATAGTTTATCATAGAGGTTGAGTAGATGATTTCACTCACTTAAGAGGTCCATGTTGTCGAAGGTGCATCACCGGCATTATGCTTGATAGATTTTAAACAGCCAATTTAATAAATCCGATTCAGGTGAGTTCTACAATAACAAACCACTGGGCCACTTTAATGAAACTCACACTATTTAGTTACCCCAACATTTTGATGGGAAATATTAATTACATGTTCATACAATCTGAAATCCGTGCCACATCTTTCTCTTTCCGTCTAATCACCACTATATATTTTCGAGAGCAAAATAGTTCTTTTCTTCTACACTCTTTAACCTCACATTTTCCCTTGTATTTTTGTATGCCGCATACTGGACCTTCCATTGTTTCCAAAATACCAACTTGACCAGTTCTCAGACTTCTTGACAACAGAGTCATTAACTCAAACTGCCCACAGCAAGTGATTCATTTCTATTTCTGTAGCTTTATATGTTCAATAGATTCGTCAAGAAACACGTGTTACCACTAATATTATTAAAATGTAGAATTTAAAAAAATTAACGAACAACAAAATATATATGTATAATCAATAACAAATTTATACAACTCCGTATATAACTGCCTCTCGTCAATCCCACATATAACCGTTAATACATATACACACTTTATAATAACACGCATACAACTATATTTATATAAGCATACAGTCCATCCTTTAAGAGATTATGTATTACTTTCACACTTTTTGTAACAGGGTTCGAATGACTATTTATATATATCTTTTCGCATATAGTTACTCCATATCAACACTCGCAATTAACACTTTATATCGCATTTTCTCTTGTATTCGAACCCTGTCTGTTATAATATATATACATATTGTAATAGGATTGCCATTTTCCATCTATATCACACATATATATATAACCATTTATAAGGTTGCATATAGATATAACACAATACGTATATCCATAATTATAATGTTAAAAAAAAATCTTTATTCTGAAAGTAATTCAAACTATACTCCTATCTCTCACCCAGCATATTTGTGGTTATCACTTTCTGACTCCAAGCACCAATCTTATTTACATGTAAATAAGAATTATGCTGGAAGAGATCAAGTATCAATATTAAATAAATGGAAGTCCTACCACTAGCTAGCTTGCTCAGGGTGGGTGGTTATCAACCATGAGAAATGTATGGGGTCCAGAAATACACAAATATATGCTTAATGAAATCACTTATGTTATACTAATATAAATCTCGACCTTTTTTACAAAACCCAAAATAAAGGAAATCAATGACCATATACTTGAATAGTAAGTATATGCATGTCTGACTATAAACACTGTAGACAGCACATTATACCACTCCCAATTTTTTGAGAATTAAAATCGGGTCAAATCTTCTTCTAAGATGAAAACCATTTTAATTCTTAACCTTTAGACTTCTTCATTTGCAGTTGAATAAAGACATTATTAGCAGTAATGTTCATGGTACAAATTTATATTTACTCCCCCTTTTGTCTCTTATATGTTAGATGATGGTGAGACTCTCACAGAGAAACAACTAGGCAAAAGCTATCCATATTCAATCTGATCGATTTTGCACTGATCAAACTATTTTAATCTCTATGCAAGTCTAGACTACAGAGTGAGTTGACATTAATACCAACTAACATTAATATGGGGTTCAAATTCTATAATAGCAGAACATTTCTACTGTCCATTTAACTTAATAAAAAACACAAAATTCTTAATGCTTTATATTTTTATTCTCAATGTAATTCTTAATAAGCTGGGAATTTTCATCCAGCAAAAATAATTAGCCCAGAATTCTCACTGGTTCTACATTATTAGAAGGGAACATTTCTTGCAAACACTCACCTGCAGACATACACCCTATGAAGAGATGGTTTAACCAAGCTCAAAGTGCGATTCAAACATAATCCCATATACTCACACATATGCCTCAATCCATAATCTCTTCCATTCATTTTAATTATTATTAGCACCATTTGACTATGTCATTCCTTATGTGTGAATTAATTTCAGTAAACTTTAATTATTATTTTTTTTACTGCCTTGTTTTTTTTTTCAATTACATTTTGTAAATCATTCTCCATTCTCCAAATCCAGGGTCATTAATATTCAGTCAAGTGAACAGATCCATCATGTTAGATTTTTTTTAATTAGTTTTTATCCAGAGTCTCTTTATTATTCTTTTTACTGTACATGTAGCCAATTGAACTGGGAAATTGAGCACTACCCCAATGCCCACTAAAGTCTGTGTGCACATCTGGATAATTAAGATCTGAATCTCTTCTGATCTGCCTGGACATTTTAGCTATTCTGGGCTATCAGAAAATTGTCTCTCCTTATTTCCTCTCCAGTAATTTCTATGAGGGTTAGATTGAAACATATTTACCACCGGATCATTAGGAAGGGATTTGAATCCCCAATCTTCAGTTTTATAACTAGGCCTAGTGCTGTTGAACACATTAATTAATTCAATGACTTGTTTGAATGTTTGTCTTTTAGTGCCTAAAAGCATCTGCTCCACATTATATGGAAACTTATGTCTGATGATCCTAATAATTTGTTTCTCTGATAAGGGACTTGCTGTAAGCACACATAGTTTCGCCACCTGGTGACAGAAGAATGAAGAAATGGCTCTCCCAGTATTTATTTGTCCTGTGAGATCTGGTGTAAAATATTTCTTGGTGTTCATTGTTCAAATAACTGGCAAGCAAAGCCACCTTATATTCCGTAAATGTTGGTTTCATGAACAATGATTCTCACCATGCTTGTGAACTCTGTAAAAGACTGCATGCAATGGTAATCATGACTTCATCATTCAGCTTATTAAACAGAAGATATCTCTTCAGACTGCCAAGATGTTCCATGGGCCTTTCCCCTATTTGGCCAGAGAAAATACAAATTTTCAAAACTGGTTAACCACAGCAGAGTTGACATGATGATTTCCATCATTGATATACATGCATTCGATCTTGCTTTTCTGTTTATTATTATTATTTTTGGCTGTCTCTATCATATTTTCTAGCTTATTATTCCTTTCATCTACTTTTGACTCTATTGCTACTGATAACTGATTGACATCTAATTGTAGATTTTCTATAATTTCTCATTTTCATCTTTAATCATTTCAATTTTCTTCCCTTGCTCTGTTTTAAAGTTCACTACTTTTTGGCACACTGTTTCTAATTTATCCTCCATATTCAATACCTTTTCATTTACTTCCATAATGACCTCTTGTCTTACATTATCCCACTTTCCAATGATTTCTTGCTCAAATTTTTCAAGTATCTCAACCTGGCTATTCAACATTTTATTTGTAATCATCATTTGACAAGAGGTTTGCTTGAATATTTTATTTAATTTTTCAATCTTCTGGTTGAAACTATTAGTTAGTTGCTTATGTAACTCTTTCATCATTTTTTTATTTGATTCCTCTCTTTGCTTCTCTTTTTCATTTAATTCTTTAGCAAATTGTTGCTGATGTTTTATTTTCTTTAACCATCATATCACTGCCTTCTATTCTACCCTTCTCTTATTGTTTGTTATTATCTTCACTCTCATTTCTATTATTAATCCTTCAATTTCTCAGTTTGTTCTTTGTTAAAAACTCTTTCCTCTCCATTACTTTGAGCATCCATTTTTTTTAGCTCTCATACACATTGAATTTATTGTATAAAACAAATATTGTTGAGTAACTTATTCATTATGACTATATGACTAATATTATCCTAAATTTATAACAGTACCTTATTCCTTTTAATTTATAATTATTGTATTTGGTATATTTTCTCATCTCCCCCATGCCCTACTCATTAACTCACTCACCTGTGTCTGCCTTAAAAAACCCCATCCCTAAAAAAATTTTCTTTTTCCCTTATTTTTCCTTCTACAGCCTAGCTCCCGAAAGCTATACACTATCTCTTTCTCTCTTTTTTTAAATTTGTTGTTGTTTGTTTTTATCCTTCACCAAGCTATATATTTATTTCCATTTATCTATTTTTTTTAAAAAAAATTATTTAACTTGCATGTCCATTTTAACTGTGCTATATATTCAAATTTAACGGGGTTATTGCCTTTAAGTGTGATAAATCCTGGACTTGTCCCCCATTTGTAACAGTTTTCATTATATTTAATTATTTAATTTCTACTGTTACCTCAAGCAAGAAGCAAATACAGACTAAATTAGTTCTGAAGTCTGTATTCTTGACCAAACCCTGGAATAATACATACATATTACTCCAATATTATATTTCCCAATCCCAATCAGACGCCCCTTGGATGCTGGATAAAAACATTCTTGAGAATATTTTATTAGACATCCAGTACTTGGAATATTTATAATTTTTGAAGATTACCACTGTTAATAGCCGAGGACGAGTATATAACCCCCCTTTTGTTCATATCACCTTTCCATTTCTTTAGAATATCTTTTCCCTTTTCTTTATTTAAATTAATAGTTAACCAACTCAATTTTATTAACCTAAATTTAATTTAATACTATTATTTGTTTGCTTGGTGAAAGAAAATCAAAAAAGACAAACAATCTAGCAGTAATAATGTTTAATACAAATGAATAAAAAGAATCATCAAGTTAAATGACACAATAAATTTACATATCTACAATACAAAAAAGGTCTATACACATGGAAACATAAATGAAACTTCTGAACGAATAATTACTAAAAGTCTGATAAAAGAATAATTGTTCCCTTTCTTAAAATAGCTACTGTAGAAACAATTCTTTCTTTTTTTTAATTTTATTTTTCAAATATTGTGCACTCTAATTTATTCACAGTTTTGTTTTTAACATGAAATTAATCAATACATGCATGTATGAAAATAACAAATTATTTACCTAGGATTTCTCTCATGTGCTCTGTAGACCATCCTGTGGGATGCAACATGCTTTCTTTTGCAGAGATGGTTGATCCTGTAATAGTCTCTCTGATGGGCTGGGTTATTCTTAGTACTGTTTATGGCATTTGGTTTCATTTCCTTCTATTTTGCTTTCAGGTTTTTAGTTGTATTCATTCTTCATTTCCAGACATAGTACTGTCAAACATGATAATTTTCATATCAGGCAAGGTGGCAGATATTCCACCTTGGATGAGTTCAAAGTCAGGTGGGCAGAGACCAAGCAAAGACCCATTTAAGACCAGTAGCCATGCATCTCCAAAGACATATGCATGCTAGTATTAATTTTATTTATGATTGCTGGTCTCACACATTTTCAGTTCTTTTGCCCAGTATGATAACAGAAAAATAATTATATATCTAATTTTGATCCACCTTATTTATAGATTTGTCCAACTATTGATTGTTGGAATGTTACTAATTAACAACAGATCTTCTCACACCTTTATATTTTTGTCTTATACAGATTTACAATGAATTTTTATACAAGTTTCACATTTTTCTTTTTCATAAAATTTTATACTTTTCAAATTTTAATTTCAACTTATTTATTTACAATATTTAATGTTTTAACTATAATAAGTTTCACTTATCTTCCATTTGTTTTTGTTTTTTTTGTCATGTAAGTAATTTTAAAGAGAAAAAGAGACACATTTTGTTATATACACCTTTCCCCCTTTTCTTTCTATATTTTTTTTAAAACAAAGTCATTGTAACTTTCTATGATGTAATTAAACATTAATTCCCTTATGAGTTTAATTTTCCTTTTTAAAATATTGGTGACCTACTAGTCTTAATTTCACTTTGCATTTTACCCTTTATCTTTTAATACAATTTTAGCTAATTATTGTGCCGAATTCTCCTGCCCTCTCAATGTAGGTTTATTTCTGCATTTTTAATATTACTCAAATAATAAGTATATACACATGTGTGACTACAAACACTGTATATTCACCAGTTTGCTACTTATGTGTACATCTAATCTTTAATTTTATTCATACTTATATTTTCTCATCATTATTTAAAATCAGTTATTATTCTATCTTTATTTTCAAATACAGGCATCTTTCTTCCAAAACTAAATTATTTCTACCATGAACATATTAACAAATTTAATTCTATGATTAATTTAATCCATTATGTTTTCATCTGTAGTAAAGACCTGTTTAGGCTATTTGAAGTTGTTATCTTGTAAATAATGATTATCAATCTTTATTTCTTCTGAGAAATTCCATTGAATATCACTTTAAGTGTTTGACATTTATCTTGAGTCCCATTTTTTTATTTTTGTCTGATAATTCTTGTCAACATTTTCTGAATTATTTGCAGAGACAACTCAATTATCTGTGAAATCATTAACCTCATATTTTGATCCACAAAATATTTCTGGTCATCCTGCTGCAAAAAGTTTCGATGCTACTGAATCATTATTCTCAATATTAATCTTTTCAGTATCACCATGTGCACTTTTTAAATATTTTTCAAAATAAAATCGATATACTGAGTCAATATATTGATAATTTAAATCTTAAATCACCATAGAAATACTGGTAGAATCTAATGTATTTTCTTAAATATATAAATTTAAAGCAAAATGTCTAATCATATTCAGTAGTAACTTTTCTCAATATTTGGATGCAGCTTGTTGTGTTAAACCATTTTTAAATTCAACTTGTAGCCTGAATGTATAAAATTCAATGTTTGCTGAAGGCAAGTTGTAAATTTTTGAGTAAAAAATTTTTGTAGAGCTGATATGAGATTGATAATTCTGTAATATCTAATATTGTTTATATTATCTTTCTTAAATATTAATATTATTACAATATTTTTCCAATCCCTTGTGTATATGATTTAGATATTTGATAAATAATTTTTACAAAAAATTTTCTGTTCCTTCACCTGCTTTTTTTAATATAATAGTAAATCATTTTATAGAACTATTCTCTTCTTAATCAATTTAATTGGATTCTTACCTCTTCATTTAAAATACTTAGCAATTCATAAAATGTAATAATGTTTGGTTAATTCCATATATTTTATATCATTTCTTTTTTAGTAATAATTGCATGTTTTTGTTGCTGAAACCTTTTAACACCTTGATATATAGACTTGTGGTATTTGTATACTTTTTTATAGCTTTTCTTGAGCAATTATCAATTATATATATATCTTAACTCTTTTTTTACCATTTCACATAACTCTATATATTCAATTCTTCATAATGAATCATTTGTAAAAAAAATTTATATGTTTAATTTTTTTTTTCAAACATTTTTTGTGTCAATAAATAAATTGCTACTTTTTGTATTGGTTCTTCTTTTTGTCATTCCCTATAGGATAACAATAACCCTCTTTTTACTTCAGTCCAGTTTAAAATACCATCAAATTCTGTTAATATTTTAAAGTGATTCGCAAGATCTAATTTAAATGCACTGATGTTTATCCTGAAAGTTAGGAATATTAATTGCAAAGACTATTTGATAACAGTTTTGCATTAGCACATATCTTACATCTCAATAATCAAAGATCTCTTTCTATGTTAAGTCTATTAATAATATTACAATCACAAATTGTATACATAATGTTAGTCAAAATATAGTAAAACACTAATGTACTTTCATTAAGATGCTTTCAATTCCGTTTCTGTTCACTCTTTTTATCAAAGAAAAAAATCATATTAAATGGGTTTATTTTCTATCTACGAATTGCACATATCTGAGTTGTTTCTGATTTCTGCCATAATAACCAAATTAACTGACAGCATTTTGATTTTTCAGTAATTTACTAATTCTAGCATTAATGTCTGCTATATTTAAAGATGTTTGTTCTGATCAAAAGCATTTTGTACCATCGATATAAAAGTTTTACTTCTCCATCTAATAATAAGTTATTGTGTACATAAAACTGAATTATGTGTGTGTGTGGTGATATTCTCCATTAATTTCAATAGCTCATTTTTTCCCTGGGTCTAATATAGTATCATTCTCCACACTATTGTTCTCTCAGTTTTTATGCAATGAATCTTATTCCACTTCTTTTCTAATATTTGTGTTTTCGTAATAAATTACTTATTTATATTTTCACTCGACTGTCTCTTCACTTTTTCTTCTAAGATCACAAATTTTAACCAAGTATTATTTAAAATTAAATAGTTCTTTCAATTCATGCAACTTTTTTGCTAGAAGTGATCTCTTCTAATAAAATCTTAGAAATAATAAATTATGATCAAATAGCAGCCTGGATTGCAGTCATAAAAGCCTCTGCTTTCAGAAACTAACTGCTACATTGGCTGGAACGTTTATAGCTTCCTGTGAGTAAGGAGCATAATGATTTTTTTTCTTTTTTAATTGTAAATATTTATTTTTTTAAAAAGAGATCATTTATATATACCTGCCGTCAAATAAGTGATGTTTCAGTTAAGAACTATCAAGCAATTTTCTATTTGTACAAGTAAATTTCAAAACTTTCATTAATTTTGGTACTTAAATGTCACATGACTGGCCAAGCAATATTATTTATTCCTTTTTTTATTCTTTAACACGCAAGAAATTCTAATTATGTGGAATTTTATAATGCTTTCTATCATCAAAATGTAGCCTAATTGATATATATAAATAAATTAGTCCTGGAATCTGAAATAAGTTACAGATTAGGGTTAAACAGAATTTATTCTCGTTTGTACGACATTTTATTTGAAGAAAAATGCAATCATTATTGTACCTGTGTCAATGAAATTAAATAAATAACAATTAAAAAAATTAAATAAATAACAATGCAAATAATTACTTTATACATTAATTTAGATGGTAATATTAACTCATAATTAAATGCAAATAAAATTATTCATTCTAATGCATTAAAACAATATAAAAGCACAAACAGACATGAGATAGTCTGGTGACCGATTCCTAAAACAATAACTTGCATATTACCTTATATAAAGTATTGCTGTTATAATAATGGTTTTTAGAATATTAAAGTATATTCTCATTTAATATAGCTAAAAGATTTAAATAACCATTGCAGATTAAAAAACTCTTTAAAAATTCCTTATCAAAAGCAATTACAAAGAAGAAGGTATTATCTATATAGATTTTTCCACTGTCATGTGTGAGGCCTTAAGTGTTTTCTATACCTGTTTTATCCTCTATTTAATCCTAATCTGAAGCTTAAATAGAACCTGAAAAAATATTATGTGTATGGTAATTATAATCTGTCAAATACAGCAATGCTAGGAAATTTAATGACTTTCAGTAAATTAATGAATGAAGTCTAATTGTTTTAATCATTTATATATTGAATGTGTTTAATATATTTACAATGACTATCATTTATCTGTGTATCTAAAGCAGATTTCATCTCTTTTTTTTCAAATTAATTTCGTTTTATTATGTTTTTACTTTTAAAATTATATAATCTATACTTCCAATTATACTTACTGAGAAATTATTCCAATATTAAGAACAGTTAACAGCAGAGGGAAAACCCCATTATTAATTCTGAACTGGAGAGTAACAAAAAATACTTTAACGGAAGAAAAACATTATATTTTTCTTAATTCTAGAGTCCTTAACAGTTACACTCTCTTTTTAAGCAAGGCATTATTAATAAATATTTTTTCTTCTGTCTTATAGTACATTACAACATTTTTTTTCTTTAAAACTATGGTTAGTCCACATTGACACTTCTTTTTTCATTAATATTTTAAATATTTAACAATTTTAAATATGAGCTTTTATTTTCCTCAGTATCTATAATTAAAGTTTTTAAACCATATTAGGTTTAATTACTAAGACAGTAATAATTCTTTCAGTACAATAATGCACCCATAACAAACATAATAGTTAATGGTTACTAAAAGATTTGTTCATTGAAATCACGATCTAATGCCTTCTCATCTAATACTCACAGACAGATTCTATCATGTAGCCTTCATCAATGAAAAGCCTTGGATCTAAGAGCACTGCACTAAGGTCTTAGGTTCAAATGCAACTCCACCTTTTAACTTTTTAATTAACTATAAAGTTATGATTCCAAAATAAAAATACTATAATGTTTTTAATCCAAGCTTATTAACTTTCATAGTCATCCAAGTCTGAATTCGGCTTTCAGTATCTATACATTTTGGTGTGATTGTTTTTTATAAACATTGTTACTTACATCTTTTGGCAAGGATGAGGATATTGAATGAGTAGGCACTAATCAGGGATTTTCATGTGTGTGCCTTCTAGTTTCATTGGTTACTATGGCTTGTAGTGGATGGCTCTATTATATAGAGTTGCTATTGTTTTAACAGATTGTGTAAACATAAAAAATTGTGTTCATGTGATATTTTAGTGCTTTAATATCAACCTTGGTCAAAGAATGATGGTAACTATAATTATTAAAAAACCAAACACACCAAAATGTATAAATATTGATTTTGACTACAGAAATTAATGAGCTTGGAATAGAAACATTATTGGACTCATAGCTTTATAGTTTATTAAAAAGTGGCTGCTGGAGAATTGCATTAGAGCCAAAGATTAGGTCAGTGCTTTCATATCTAAGGGTTGTTACTTGATGATGACTATAAGTTAAAAACTAGTCTGGGGATATTGGATAAATAAAAACAAATTAGAAATCTTGCTGCACAATCCTTATAGCAATCCCTTATTATTATGGCTTTCACTTGGTGGCACTCCTATATGGAGAGTTGCTATTGTTTTTATAGATCGTGTAAGCATAAGAATTAGTGGTCTTGTGATGTTTTAGTAGTTTAACCTTATGTTTCTTTTTTTGTTACTTTTTGTAAAAGGTTGCTTAATATCACATTAGCATTTTAAAGTTTTCTTACTATTTTAGTCACCACATAGATACACTATTTAAGGTATTCATAAATTCTTTTAAAAAATAGTTATTTATTAATAACAATTACCTTTTATTCTCAGGCTCCTCTGTCATTTACTTTTACAACATTTAGGAATAATAGTAAACTGTACACACAATATACTTTCATGTTTAGCACCACAATATAATTTTTAAAATTTACATATTTGTACATAAATTAAAGTAGTAATAAAAAAATAAAATGATGCAATAACATACTTAATACAGAACAGCAGGGATGGTCGAACTTAAAAGTAGCAGGATCAACTTTTATTTTTATTATCTATTGATGGTGGTGATTGACTTTTTGGGTAATAAAGAAATAAATAATATCTTATAAAATTTAAATTTTGTTTCTTGATTATTAATAATTATTTATTATATTTTTGCTATATTGACAGAAAGGAGCTTTTTAAAGATTACTTAGAAGAATTCCTGGGAGTATGAATTGTTGTAAATTAAAAAGCTTATAAAACTACTTTTGATTAAATATATCACTTTTATTGATAGTGTGTAAAGTCCAGAATCTTAGTGGAAGTAATTAATGAGTAAAACAACAGAAAAATTACTTGGTTAAATTACTTATTGATTATTATTTTATTATAATTCAACATAACATAATTATTTTTTCAATGGAAAAACATGACATTCTATTTCTAAAAAAATTCAGAATTCAGGTAGCAGTAATCTGATGGCAGAAATATTTGTGATCAACTGACAATCTATGCATGATTAACAGATCAATCATGATCAAACATTTTCCCACCACTGCAGTACAGTATCAAATCTAAAAATATAATTTGGTTAGATGTATAAAATCAGGTCAACAAATTATTCATGAAAATAATCCTACTCATGGGCAAGAAGTGAAATGTAGGAATTGAAGTTTGCTAGTTTTTAATTTTTTGTTTAATATTTTTTCAAACCATGACTAACTTAAATTGTGGGTGAAGTGTCTATGCATATAAAGAAAGAAGTGTGAGAAAGATACTATTGGTCATATTTTTATAATTTTTCTTTTCAGATATTCTAATAGAACATTTATATGACATTATTATTTAGTAATATTACAGCAGTGAATTATAATCTATTTTGGCCATGAATATGAGGGAAAGACCTCAAAAATACTAGGCCTAGATTAATTTAATTTAATTGTTTTTGTTACTACTGTCAGCCTCATCTTTAGTGTGTTAAAGCACTTATATATATTATCAGGGCATATAATAAATGCCTTTCATTATGATTTCATATTTGTTTTTAGATGATCCTTATTGATAATTTGTACTGAAACTGTAAGATTTGAATCCAAATCTTAGTTTCACCTTAGTTCTGTCATCATTCTATCTCTCACCCATTATTATAAGTTTACACGGATTCTGACCTTGAATATTGGATTTGGTGCATAATAATATGCAATACATGTACAACTATTTCAAACATCATATATGCGCACACATAACAATATAGTTTATATATTAAAAATAATGCACTGCAGAGTATTATTAAATTGCCACGTGTGATTTGTGTAAAATTAAATAATCATATTAATCTTATTGTGATCATTTAAGTAATATTTTAATTTATAAAATAAACTAATAATTATATTTAAACGTAAACACATCTGTTATTATTTAGGTCAAATTCAAGTAGTACTTAAATTATGAAATCTAAAAAAATTTCTTAATTAAATGTAAAGATGTTTAAAAAGATAGAAATTCCCCTGCTAATTAGAGTGCAAATCATAGTGGGAGGGGGAAAAGATGACAGAGCTAAAAAGTATTTTTAAACTTGCAATTATATAAAAAAGGGTTTGTCAAAAGCTTTTCTAAGTTACATCATGTAAAAAGGTAAATTTAAAAAGTGGTCAGATTGAAATTTCAACCTGTACCACTAATTCATCCATGACCTAAAGGGATATATAGCACAGACCAGAGAGACTGCTTGGATGGATGACACAGTTGTTCAATGGATCCTAAAGATAAAGAAAAAAGGAATAAAAGCAACAGACTGATTGCTTATAGGCATATAATAATTCTTGAGATGAAAATGAGTAGTAATTTGTAACTATTAAAATTCAAATATGCTATTGCTTGTTTCTTATCCAGATCCAAATTTAAATGTAATAATGTGTGAGTAGTGGGCGACTGCTGCGCTTCTTCGAACTGTGGCTACGGAATATGGAGCTTCCCATATAATGAGATAAAGCTAAACTGATATTGCTGCCTATATATAAATATTTTTTTAAAATGTGACTGCTGTTAAACCAGGAATCTCGGACTCTCCAATCAAGTGTGCACATTTTGATCGATCAAAGGTAAAATAATACCCAAGATTAAAGACTATTTTGAACTCTAAAGTTAATTTTATATTTTCTAACATACCTTTTAAATTTCATCTTTCAAATTCCAAATGTAATACAACTCTGACTAAACTTTAATGTAGATCTGTAACTATCTGTAAATAATCTTATGTTTTAATTAATCTCATAAAACAATCTATTTATTATTCTTCTACTTGGATATCTAAAATTTATTTGTATTAGTTAAATATTATATTTCATGCTCACATAATTTTTGAGCTGATGTTTTCTTCCCATTAATTTGCAGAAGAGTTGCTCCTCTTTTGCGTGACTTTAAATTTAAATAAAAACCCGTACCTTTTTAAATAAACACTCAGCTCAGGAATTATAATAACAATTCAACATGTATTATGATAGCAAAATCCTATGTTTATTAGTATAGTGTATTGCCCCCTTGGCAATCATTTTATTTTTAACAATAATTTTGTTAAGTCTTAAACCTAGAGTAGTATTGTTATATGAAAGAGGAAGGGGGGGGATTTAACAGTTATCGTTTACTTACTGAATGTGGGGATTGGAAATAAATTGAACAGTTTAAACAAAAGCATAGAGTAGATAAATGTATTTGCATTGTATGTGTGAACTGCACTGATTTTCAGATGCCTTAAACTTAAAAACTGCAGAAACAAAATAGATTCCTTAATGTTTTAGTTCCCATAATCAAAAGGGCATAAAGAAATGACCCCCATGGTAACTAACCTCGTCACACAGTCAGGGATGGAAAGGCTATGACCTCTTACTGATGCCACACTTGTAAAAACTCCTAAAGGGTACCGATTTGATGTTTGGCCATCCCTCTCATCTCTGCGTTTTCTCAGTGGTAATCTTCGTATAAAAGCCGAATCTCTTCATAGCTCGGCAGCATCCAAACTATTGCAGGTCACTTTAATGATTAGTATAAATATCTATGCTTGGTCTATTTCCACTCCTCCACATCTACTACTCTATTAATAAATTGTTAGTGTTTATAAATGATCAAAGAAATCGTGATTGCTAAGTTGGCAAGTGCACTTCTCATTAGGATTCCGTAATGTAATCTCGTGACATTCACAACTTAAATGTGAGGCATGAGATGTGATCGAATGATACCTGGGTAGAATTAATTTACGTATCAATTAATTAATTGTTTAATAAATAATTTGCATATATCTATTTCTGTGTTGTGTGTCTGCTTGATTTTATAGAAATAATATAATGTCTCATTTCATTATCAACTCTTATTAAGTATATAGCAGTGGCCCTTAACCTTAATCATAATTTAGTTACAGTTTCTTGATTTCCCTGACCACTGGGCCTAGAAAGACATTGCTATTGTTGTGGTAAATGTGTTGTCATGTGTGTTTTGTTGTGAATAAAATGACTATGTTTGAATGCGGTATTGCAGGCCCTGAACCCACCTGTTGTACTGCTCTTTGAACATGGTGGTGAAATTTTGCAACATGTTAACAAGGCATACGAGTTCTTACCATTACAATACTTATAAATAAAAATAATAAATTTGAGTTCTCCCTTATTTTAATGGAATTGATTTAATCTGTCATAATTATCTGAAAAATATTTTTATTTTTACAAGTATTATTTTTTTTAAAAAAAATCAATATATATATATAATAACAGGTCTGTTATATGGCACACAACAGTATTGCGTATATATTTATATATATATAAACATTACAAGAAAAAATAGAAATAAACACAGAGAAAAATTTTAGTAAATATTTTCGAGCTTCCTGGAATAATAATCAAAGATTAAATAATTATGAATTTAAAATAAAATTCTATTATGAAATAAAGATTTTAAAAGGTCTAATAAAAATGTTAATTTTTATTCTGATTTTGAAATTTAAAAAAAAAACATTTTTTTATTTAAAACAGACCTGATAATTGTAAATATTTCTATTAGCTATTTTTTTTTTTTTGCAAAATATTTTAATTATTCTCTATCTAAGTAAAAACATATATAACACACTTTCATAAAAATTTCAAACTTGTTTTCAAAAGGGATCAGAGAAATAAAAAACACTGTTTTTACATTTAGTTTTCTTATCACCTCAAATGACTCTATAAAAAGGACTGATAAAAAATATCATTTTAGTTTGACTTGTAATTTTTGTAAGAGCTAGTCAAAAAGTCTGGTTTTAATATTTTGTGAAGCAATGGCTAAATAGGCTAGATGCAAGGTAGAAAGTATTTTTTTTAAAAACAGTTCTTGTCTTAATATTTTTGAGAAGCAGTTGGCTAAAAGTTTGCTGCAAATTCTGGTTTAAAGTTTTGGGAAGCAGTTTCCTAGAAGTTTTGCTGTAGTTTGCAGTACTGGTGGAATTAGTTTTTCAGAGTTAGAGAATGAACATAAAATTAGTGGAGGGAAAAAAATGGCCGGGCTTCTTTTTTTTTTTCTTCAAAGTTTTTTTTATGTTTCTAAAAAAAAAAAAAAAAAGGGGGGGGGGTCATTTTTTTTTACCACAACAAAAAAAAAAAAAAAAATTAAAAAAAAAAAAAAAAATTTTTATATGCAGAGAAGCATATATATATATATATATATATATATATAAGTAAAGCTTCATCTGGCTCCAATGGGTGCCAGAATTTATCTTAGCTCAACCATTTTATTGCAATTATCTGTTTTAAAAAAAATAATGATAAAAAAAGAAATTAGTTAGTTAATGAATAAGATGTCATAATAATGGATAATATTGTAATATTTAATAAATTTTATATAATTATATGTGCAAAGTTAGTAACATAATTATAAGTGGATTTGTAGGAAATATAAGATAGCATTTTCTCAAAGTAAATATTGAGATTAGTTTTTAAAATGATAATAGATAATGTTAAGTATATCATAAAATAACTTCTGTTTTGTTTATTTCTAGTTAATATCTAATAACTGATCTAATATTATAAATAAAATAAATAGTATCAAATTGATTTAAAAATTAATGTTTAGTTTTATTAAGGCAATCAAATAATATTTAAATGTTTAGTGTAAATGAGCATTAACCTGTTAAAAGTTATTTCTAATATTATAGATGTTAATATTTTTATTTGTAGTTGTTAAAAAGTTATAATCAATTAGTGGAGGTCAGGTTTAATGTCATCCCTGTGTGTGTATGTGCATGCATGGAGATATATGAAAAGATGAATAAATAATAATTTAACTACAATATTAATTAAAAAAAAGAAAACAAATGAATGAATAAAATCATTATAATTAAATATTTAAAAGGTCTATTGATAAATGAAATTGATTTTAATTTTATATTAGGGTTTTCTGTTTTATTTTATGTGATACACTTTTTTTATATATTATATAACAACCAATTATTAACATTTAGTTTAGGGTCATTAAAACGTGATTTTCAAATAAGTAGATCAAAATTATGTCAGTTGTCAATTATTAATTTTCCAGCTGAATTAAAAAAAGAATTACAGTTAAAATGAAATAACTTATATTTATTGGTTGATTAAAAGAAATTGACATCAAATTTTGGGAGGAGACAGAAATAATATGGTTATAAATAGAAGATTTTATTGTATTTTTAAGTGTGTGTGTGTTATTGGATTTTGAAGTTCCTGAAATCTTTCTTCACCTAAAACAAGTTGTAATTTTCTTTAAAAAAGTTTATTATTTTTAAATAGAAGTATGTTAAATTATATTTAATTATACTAAAATTATGATGCATGACTGCTAACCAGAAGTAACCATTTCTTGCCATTGACTTTCAATTAATACTCTTAAAAGCTATAGTAAAATGTTTAAAGGAAATTTTATATCTGATATCTTATCTTCTAACCACATAACATATCTTTCATAAAATGAATTTAAGATATAGACGATTAATGTATTTATGGCTAGTTAATTGTTGTTGCACCAGACTTTGTTGTCAAGAATTACTTAGTTATTATTTAAATAGACAAAATTTAAAATAAGGAAAATTGAAAAATATTTGTAGTAACTTCATTATAATTGAAAAGCTTCAATATCCTTGTTTAAGTCTGTTTATGATTGACTTCAAGTAACTATAGTAGATTAATTTTGCCTAATGTTCAACTAAAAATATATTATTCATTATATTAATTAACTACTTTTAAAACAGTTGGACAAAATTTTATAAACTGCAATTATTAAGGATGAACATTTTTATCTATCAAATGTATAGTATAGTATAGTATAGTATAATGAACTGTTATATTTGCTTATATATAAACGTAAGTTTGTGACAAATATTCCTAGCTCCTTAAACAGATGAAATTTTCTACTTGCAAAATGTTCCTATTCTTATGTTAAAAAGAGTTAAAGAGAAATTATTTAGAAGCTTTTAAAATGTTGTATGCAAAAATAATTTTAAAAAAGAATAAAACTGCTTAAAAATGTGTTTTCTTTTAGAAAAAAAAATGAAAGTAAAATAAAGCTGTATTATTGTACAAGTAAACCTGGGATCCCATAATGATATTCTCAGCTGAATAATTTGTTTTACTTACCATTCTATTGCCAGCTCATCCTTATTATTTTAGTAGTATGTTTTATTATCTAAAATATCTTTAAATGAAGAAATTACATTAACTTTAAAGAACTCTTGATTATGTTCACTTGGAAATCTTCGCTATGTTTGAGTTAAATGTTTTGACCAAAAGCTTCATGCCATCAGATAAATAATATTTAATAAATTATGTAAATGTCTTGAACATAAAGCCAGCATGGAGGAAACCAAAGTTGTGAACTAAAGTAATTGTATTTTTATTTTGTTTGTTTTATTGGTTTTTAAAAAAAAACGAAACCAGAAAAATATTTATGCCATATTTACTTTATAAATGTGTAATAACCTTGGGTATAAATATGCTAGGTAAATTAATGTTATAATTTTAATATAAGGGGTTTATTAGAATGAGTAGATATTCTGCCATTCTCAAGTCATATTGGTATGGTTATATTTGTTAAACGTCTCACAAGTTAACTTTAAATTTATTAATGTATATTTTAATATCTCATTCTTAGTTTATTTATATGTATGGCATTTCACTCAGTTTATATAAAATCAGCCAAAAAGGTTTATCAGAGGGTTGCCATTCATTTGTTTTATAAATGCTACATTAATAATGACCGCAAGTATTTTTATATATGCATTGAGAATTAACATTCTTGCATTTAATTTGCAATCTTTTAAATGTCCACTAGCCACTATATTTTAATAATTAATATTTTATTATGTGTGCATTATACCTTTGCCTAGAATTATTATATGCATTTAATTTTTAAGTAATTCTTATATTAGTCAGTTGACATAGTTTGCATTGTTGGTTCTGACATTAATTATATGCATTGTATTTTAAAATTCTTATTGATGACTTAGTCAGTTCAAGTGATGTTTATGTCTTGTTATTAGTTTAGTATTTGTTAGCCTCATAGAGCAAGGCTTTGTTAATTATCATTAGTATGCTTAATGGAGTAGCTACACCCTTATTGTATTGCTTTTCCATGAGGTGATAGTGCTCATTCCCATTGAGGATTATAGTATATCAGATATTTGTATTTTTAGTGATTATAATCTCGGATTTTGAAGTGCTTAGATCCCATGAAGAGGATTCCACTTTTCTGGTATGTCTTTCCTGTTTCTGATGCACTGAGACAAAGTTCAGGCATCCTTTTTTCTGCCTCAAAGATAGGTATTTTTGGAAGCCACCACATTCTTATTCAGCTCTGCAGAGCATATATATATAAAATATATACTTATTTTGGCTATCACTCATGATGTATTAATGCTAGTTCCACCAAAATAGGTGATGTTGAATTTGTTTTAGATATGTAATGACAAAATATGTTTGTTTGAGGAACTTTCCTTCTTCAGGTTGTAGTTAGCTATTTTAATGCTTAAAGGTATATCAATGTCTGAATTGTGCTGTTATGATAGTTTTATCATCCACAAACCAACCAAGAATAATTTATATTTATTTTAAGTATGTAAATTATGCATATGGTTATAAGTGGCAATATACACATACTAAGTTTAATATGTTCATCCAGAGTTTTCATCGCTGGAATTATAAGTCTTTTAAATTTTAATTTTGAAACATTTGGTTTAATAATTTTATGTGGACAAAATTTTTGGAAATATCTGTATAAATTTACTCTGATGAGTGAGTGCTGCATGAATTTCATTCAGTTTCAAGTAAGCTAGAAATTTACTTAAATCACTAGCTATAATATTAATAGTGTTAGTATAACTAATGATAATTTAAAATATGTGCTGTATATGCTAGTCCCAGCTTAGCGTTTGCTTAGCTTAGGAAAATAAATATCAACCTATTAATGTGTTACACCACAGTATCATTAAATATGCCAGTAATAATAGAATTATGGTTGTTAAACTCATACCACTGTAATTAAAGTATAAAAGATTTAGAATCTCTAACTATTTAAAAAGATTAGAGTTTAATATCAAATAGCCTCTGCTTACTCTTGTATTTATTTATTTTATTGTGTGTATTCATTAAAATAAACAGTTTAAAAAAAGTTTAAGAGTAATACTCAGTAATATTAGTCAGATACAATGTTATAATTTTGTAAGTCAAAACAAAGTTTGAGAGTCAAAATGTTTTTTTAAAAAAATTCCAGCGCTATCTTGGCAATGTTTATTCCAATAATTTTTTGTTTCTAAATATTTTTTATTCTTTATTGTTATTAATAAACCAAAGTAATATTATTTAAAAAAGTTTCATTTCTGTTTGTTTTACTTTTATATGAATTAATATTGTCGTGAGTTCCAAAGGTTCATAAAAATCTCATAAAGTATACAAAATATATTTTATATTGGTTTCAATTATATAAAGCCATGTTAATGTTGTAATTCTCATATTGAATCACAGTAACAAATAATCACATAATTACAGATATTTAATAGAATGCTCATTTTAAAGTTGATTTTTTTAAAAGTTATTATTATATTTTCTCAGACTGAAGATTATGCAATGAGGTGAAAAACATTAGTGCTTCAGGAGAGTATTTACTATTTATTTTTAAAGCTGCACATTATCTATCATTATTTTGTATATTTTTAAAATTTTCAAATCCATCAGCATTTAGGGTCCTTAGTAGCTTGTCTGTGAGTATGGGGAAAGACATAAAAAGTATCCTTGTCCTTTTTCTTGCTCGAGTGATGTCTTGGGTAATAGCCATTATTAATTTAAATTTAGATTAATTAAGCAAATCTTTGGATTAATATTTTTTTTGTTTATTATTCTATGATTAAACATAAGATAGTTATTTTATGGTCGTCTAAGATATCACTCACTTGTTTATTCATCCAAGCAATCATTTGTTAGGCAACTTTAACTTTTATCTTGCACAAGAATTTAGTTTTAAAACTCCTGAGATTGTTTACTCTTGTTGCCTTGTTCATAGTAATTTAGTGAGATAGTCTTTCCAAACAAAGTATAATTTGTGTTATTCAGAATGTATGATCTGGTAGTAGACTGATTCTTATAACTATTAACTAATGATTTAAATTATTTTTTATATTATCTATGTTAAATTATTAATATGCCATAAATATTTGCATTGGTATTGGATTTGTTCTCTATCCAATTGTATATCTCTGGATCATCATTCACCCTTGATTTTTATTGTAACCCCACTGAACCAAGTCATTAGAGGTCTCTAATAGTATAATAATCTTCCATCCAAATAGTTTAGAATAGATTAGTTCATTTTATTTTGTCATCTCCATTTCATTTCATCCTTTCCAATCTTCATCTTCATTTTTGTCTAATATCTTCACCAAATTAATCATTTCCATCTTCTTCCTTTCAAATAGTCTCTTATAGATTACTTTATAATTTCCATTCCATATTTTTTGTCTAGTTTCTCTAATAGTATAAGCATCTTAGTTTATCTTAATCTCTAATAGATTACTCTAATAGAATAGGATAGTCTTATTTCATTTCGTCTCAATATCATTTCAGTCCATTTAATTTCATCTTTCCTATCTCCTTCTCCCATCTTTTTTATGCTTCATTATCATTTCCTTTTATCTCATATTTCATTGGTCATCTTCATTTCATTTCATCCTTTCCCATCTTCATCTTCATTTTGTCTAATATTTTCACCATTTCATCTTTTCTCTCTCTTCTGCTTAATTAATTTGTCTCTCTTATCTTCACCATTTCATGTTATTTTCATCTCCATCTTATTATATATTTTCATCATTTCATCTCATTTTCATTATCATCATCATCACTTACCCCCGATCTCTTCATTTCATTAATAAAAGGTTACAATGAGCACCCTCTCTCATATCATCTTTTTTTCCTCTTCATTTCCCTTTCTCTTTCTTTCTTCTTCATCATTTTCATCTTTTCTTCATCATTATTCACTTACCTCCTCCCTCTCACTGTCTTTATAGGTTACAATATATTGTAACTTAATTAAACTGATCGAATTCCATTGTACCATAATTAAACTAGATCAAAAGATATTACCATTGTATTAAAATATCAAAAATCCAAATATTATCACTTAAAAAATGAAAAATGGTAACTTAAATTTTATATCAAAGAGCAAAGTATTGTAATATGCAACTTGCTGAGTATAAGCTATTAAACAAAAGATCAGACTGATGAGTTATCAATCATATTAAGGAAACTCATAAGTTGTAACCATAATAGTCATTGGAATTTATTACTTTCAATAATCAAGCAAATATTAATTATCAATAGATAAAAATATCAGTGGCTTAAATTCATCAATTTCTATTTAAGATTTCTCAAGATATCATAATATCAATAATTAGAAACAATAATGCTTGGAGACTAGTCATTTAAGGGGTGTGGCCTAGTTCAAACCCTAGTAAGGCAGCTATTGTATCATCAATAAACAAGTAGAAACTATAAATAAATTATTAAAGACAAATTATCATAACTCAGGAAATAACTTCAAGTGGGTGAGTACACTGGTAACTCAATAAAATATCTTCTCAGGTATACAGACAATGGATTTTATCCACTTTCATCTCTTGGTTTGATGTCAAGTGCATATTTAAGTAAATAACAAGTGAATATGATCTAGCAGGGCACCACTAGATTATATGAACCTAGACACAGATATAGCTTATAACCTTTTTGCATGTACCAGGTTTGAATCTCATTTTGGTACTGTAACAGTCAGAAAACATGTGACTTGTAAACATAGTGCAGAATTCGACCACCACACAGATCAGCAGCACCATCAAGGTAGCGAAGCCTCCCGTGGTACTGAGTTTGAACATAGTTTATCAGTTCCACAATACAACCCACGAAACAACGCATCTGATGCGACATTAGTAAATATTTCTATAGGCATGGTGGTCAGGGATATGCAAGAGATTCATGATTTTATTCTCAAGTTAGCCAATAATCAAACTAATATTAATTAAACATCCATATTTACATAATCGAGGAAATATTATATAGAATGGGTATCGAACAAATGAAACGTAACTGCAGACGTATAGTTTAAAATTATTTATTCACACATTTTAATAAGAAAATCATTTACTAATAATATTTTATGGATTCAAAGCTTCATTAGCGGGATTTGCAATACTATTATATTTTAAAGAATACATTTATTTATTTAGACATTATTTTATATTGAGGACTTCAGTAGCGGTATTTCCGATACTGTAATGTTTACAAAAGAAATACATTTATTTGTTTCGACCTTATTTTATCTTGAGGACCACAGTAACGGTATTTCCGATACTGTAATGTTTAAAAAGGAATTGATTTATTTGAAGGCGTAATCTAGCTACCTAAAATTCTCGAGTAAGTATTTCTAATGCATGCCTTGGGAAATTTATACCTTTGCAATGCAAGAGTCTAAAGTAAGATTTAAGAGTAGCGGCGGACATATATTTATTAAATTAAAATATTTATTTTATGACTAAGGGCAAACATTTATTTGAGAGTGAATTATGAAGATAATGCAGAAGCGGAGTGATATATAGAATAATAAAATTAAGTAAAGGAACACGGGGTTCGCTTTAGAAAGGCGATATGGAATGGCAGAATATCGAAACTGCAATGCCATGAATGAGTTTATGAGAATGTCGGGCTGGTCTCTGCCATTGGCCCGACAAAGTAAGGTGTCACATAAGCATAACCAGGGACAAGCGGTCCGTGTCGCTTTTTGCTGGCTGGCTGCATGACATCGTCAAATCCTATGGGAACACCCATTATGTCCCCTTGTGTAGGACGACTGGGGTTAATTTCAACCCTGAAGAATCCAGAAATTTCACGGTGGAATGGGTTATCGCATCTCTAAAACGTAACACATGTATAATGTATAAACGATTATGATGAGATTTAAATAGATTTCTAACTCAGCCCTACATTATCAACATTTACTAAAGAACGTTGGCGACTCTCAAAGAAATGTAATTTTCTAGAATTATTCATTAAGATTTAATAAATACAAAACATATATAAACTGGGAGTTATTACAACTAATATGCCAGCCATTTGCGAAGTAGTAGACCCTGCATTACAATAAATGATGCATTGAATGCGTGCTGATTTATATGAAAGTTAAGTTATTTAGGAAAGTAAATATTAATGAAAATTTGAAACACATTCATTGTTTCAAGCAATCATAGATTTAAACTTTGAAAATAGAGACAATTGTGAGCATGCAACAATTAAATAATAAATATAGATAAAATGTAGATTTTAGAAATATGCACCCAAGAAAGATAGAATGAGGTAAGCTAGATTATTAGAGAAATTTACACATTAAGTTAATTATTCAGTTTTAGTTATACATATGGTAGTTTTTACATTTTATAATTTAGATAGTAGTATGAAGAAGAGCTATAGCATATTATTAGAGTACTCTAGAGTTTGAACACAGACAGGAAGTTTTCCAAGTCCATTGGTTTAGTAGCAAATAGTTCATGAGTGGCAATTCTTTCTTGTATTTAGACATTTCATTTTACTTTAACAGCAGCAGCAGCTTTCTCATTTATTTCAGGCAGCAGATCTTCATGGTGAATTTATGATGGGCAATGGAAAGTTCGGTATCTGATAGACCATCTCCCGATGGAGAATAATCTAGGTGCTTTTACTCGGTCATACCTTGGCAGGAACAAATTATTTTTATATTTTGGAGACTCTCAGTGATCGAGAGCAAAGCTAAAGTTTAAGCAAATGTCTCCAGCAAGTCTAAGATGGCCTCTTTTCTTATCTTGATCTTTCACATTTTTGTTAAGGTATTTTTAGGTTCTACTTAATCTGCCCTGAGGATAATCAATGCATTTTGTTGGTTTTAATTATAAAGAGAGCTGCCATTCTATTGTTTACATTTTACATTTACTAATTACATTTTGGGGAATTTTTCTTTAATTAATCTATTATCTATCACTGACCGATGCTTTTAAATTTCAAAGACAAAAAGGGAACATAAGATTATTTTAACTTTTAATTAAATATTACATCAGATTTTTTTAGAATTATTATTAAACGAAATTTAAACAAAGCAATAAATACGAACTTTATAATCCAAAATAAATGATTAAAATTGTACAGAATTATATAACTTAAAGAAATCTAAATTATATTATTTTATCCCTATTTATTGCCTTTAATTTGAGACCGAAATGTTTGCGTGTTTATGCTGAATTCTACATATATTTATACATTTTAAATATTGCTACACTCACAATTCGATACCAAAAAGTTTAAATTTGGGTGGGCTAGACCGGTCAGTGAGAGATGACAGAAAAAGGTGAAACTTAAGATTCGAATATGAATCTTACTGTTTCAGTACTTTATTTCTAATGAAAATAGAGAATTTTGCTTTTAGACCCATATCACTGTATGCACTAACATTTAGATAAACATAAAACGTTCTTAAACTAAAGTGGAGTATATAAAATTTATCAGACAGAAATCATTTTCTAGATCTTAACATAATAAATGCATTTCAATATCTTTACAAGCTTTACTAGCTCAGATTATATTATTAATTTAGGATGGCAATTCACTTATCCTTGCACGATATAGATGATGGAATGGTGTTATTACAATTATTCACAAATGTCAACTAAATACCATGAAATCACTTATTTATCTATGGCCTTTAAACATTTATCTAGCTCATTAATCAAAACGTGATGATGATGATGATGATGATAATAATAATAGTTCCAGTCACAGCTTTAGGACTAAGCTAATCATAAAACTTAATTTTTAAAGAAATTCATAACTATTGCTTAATCTTAGTATATTTAATTAAATCTTAAATAATCAATATTAACCATTGATGATGAATGATCACAACTAATAAAGAATACTCTCAATTAAATATATACACCTCGTTTAATAAAACAATTTAATATTTTTAATGCATTACCCACATATACAAACAATTTAAAGATAAAACTAAGAATTTATATGACTAATAATGATAATAACAATTGATTATTTGGCAATCATAAGATTAATTTTGAGTTCTTCCCCCTTCCTGTCAAATATATAATGTATATAAAATTGGATACTAAGTTTGCTAAAGTTTTCTCTTCACAAGAAAATATTTCATTTAAAAAAAAAAATTCATTTTTTGGCACACATACTTTGGATCTTTGTACATCTAAACTTAACATATAAAATAGAATGATAAAGTACAAAAAATGTTAGTTAAACCGAAAAAAAAAAAGATTTCCAGAAATAAGTTTTTAAATTGCTTCTCCCCTTTCCCATTAAGCTTGGAGATCGCTATTCTTTAAATCAAAACAAAAAATATCTAATATTTTTAATGCTATATATGTCTATTATTCTTCCATTCACATGCAATTATATACATGTAACAATTTAATATATTACTGTGTATGTGTGTTTATCCCCTTATAAGTAAACATTATAAGTCAATTATTTTATACAGTACGATACTTTTATAAACAATAATATTTAAACAGCATTAAACTGTTGGACATTCGCTTTGGATTTTAAATATAAAATGAATGAATACTAACACTTCAAACACGTGATAAAGTCTTTGGAAAAGATAGAATAGCCATATATCTTTTCAAACCCAAATGCTTTTGTATGGGGGAATCTTAAGCGTTTGAAAGTGAAAGCGTGAAGATATTAAATAATCACTTTAAATTACTTTTACATGCTTGAATGAATGATTCTGGTGAAATTTATTAAGAATTTATGATACATCATTTTTATTTGAATTTAAATGTATGTAAATAAGTCAATCATTTAATTTCATATAAGAATGACGTATCAACTGTTAATATAAACATACGTTTATAATAACAATTGATAAAGAATGTCAGTGAAACAATAGAAAGTACTTCTGGTAAAGAATATATTATTTAATTTTGCATACTGTGTTAAATATATTTCTTTGAATTATTATTATATGATTTAAAAATACAGACATATAATAGTTGTAGTTATATATATATAAAGTTCCAACCAGTAACCACCTAAACATTCACAGTAAAATATAGTAATCAATATTTCTCACCGCTGTCAAGGCAACCTTCACACCTTTTAATAGCAAGAATGGGATCCATTCTTACTAATAGTCCATTGAATATATATAGACACTTAAAGCTTGCAACTTGATTACAGAGTATGAAATATTGATACATTGAACTTTAAATAAACCTCTTTAAACATGAAATAAACATGTCACTGTAATGCAGACTAATAAATATTCAATTAACATTACAAACTGCAATACTTTTAAATTGTCAATGTAATATTTAGAAATAATAAGTGAAATAGTGCCTAAAGCTATTCTGGGATATATATATATATATATTAGTAAAAAAACAGTCATATTTTGCTTGACCTATATAGCTTGTATTACCAATATGTAAAATATAAAGAGCCTGCTAATAGCTCTAAACAAGCTTATTTATTATATTTTTTATGATAAATGCTACAAGAGAAAATACCTGAAGCCTTTATCTATGATGGTCCCCATCCCCAGGCCAGTTTCAAGCTATGGCTCTCATTGTCTCAAGCCAAGCAATTATCTAATTCTTAAATATTAAGAAAAAAACATCCAAATCTTCAGACACCTACATGTCTTCAAACTCAGCTCTTTACCCAAAAAACTATATGAGCCTGAACTTAATTCAGTGATCCCATATATTCGTAGGCTTAGCAATTTAATATAGCCAAAGACTAATAGCAAAATTATGATATTAGTTACAAAAAACCAGTCATATTTCACATGATCTATATAGCTTGTATTACCAATATGTAATGTATAAAGAGCCTGATAATACCTCTAAACAAGCTTATTTATTTTATTCTTTATGATAAACGCTACAAGAGAAAATACCTGAAGCCTTTATCTATGATGGTCCCATTCCCAGACAGGTTTTGAGCTATGACGCTCATCAGTGAGAAGCTAGAACATTAGATTCAAAATATTATCTCAAGCCAAGCAATTATCTAATTTTTAAATATTAAGAAAAAGATCCAAATCCTCAGACAGCTACATGTCTTCAACTCAGCTCTTTACCCAAAAAAACTATATGAGCCTGAACTTAATTCAGTGATCCCATATATTCGTAGGCTTAGCAATTTAATATAGCCAAAGCCTAATAGCAAAATTATAATATTAGTAACAAAAAACCAGTCATATTTCACACGACCTATATAGCTTGTATTACCAATATGTAATATATAAAGAGCCTGCAAATAGCTCTAAACAAGCTTATTTATTTTATTTTTTATAATAAATGCTACAAGAGAAAATACCTGAAGACTTTATCTATGATGGTCCCCATCCCCAGACTGGTTTTGAGCTATGGCTCTCATCAGTGTGGAGCTAGGACATTAGATTCAAAATATTAACTCAAGCCAAGCATTTATCTAATTTTTAACTATTAAGAAAAAGTTCCAAATCTTCAGACACCTACATGTCTTCAAACTCAGCTCTTTAACCAAAGAAACTATATACAAGATATATAGGTCATGTGAAATATGACTGGTTTTTTTTTACTAATATTATAATTTTTCTATTAGGCTTTGGCTATATTAAATTGCTAAGCCTACTAATATATGGGATCACTGAATTAAGTTCAGTCTCATATAGTTTCTTTGGGTAAAGAGCTGAGTTTGAAGACATGTAGGTGTCTGAAGGTTTGGATCTTTTTCCTAATATTTAAGAATTAGATAAATGCTTGGCTTGAGTTAATATTTTGAATCTAATGTCCTAGCTCAGGGGTCTCCAACCCTATGCCTGGGGGCACCATGGTGCCTGCAGACCATTTTATGTGTGCCTGCCGCCGCTATCTGTACACAATAAAAAATTATTTATCTGATACAAATAAATTTAATTTTTAAAATCTCTTGTAAATTATTGTATTATATTGTAATCAAATGTTAAAATTTTATTTTCAAAATAAATATTTTTTTGTACATTATGTGTATTATTAACAATATCCAACTATAAATTTACGTTGAAAAAATAAATACTGCCTGCCACCTGGCTGGTATTATAGAATGTGCTGTTAAGTGCAAAAAGGTTGGGCACCCATGTCCTAGCTCCTCACTAATGAGAGCCATAGATCAAAACCGGTCTGGGGATGGGGACCATCATAGATAAAGGCATCAGGTATTTTCTCTTGTAGCATTTATCATAAAAAATAAAATAAGTAAGCTTTTTTAGAGCTATTAGCAGGCTCTTTATATTTTATATATATATATAGCTAGTGAGTTAGTTTAAAATCCTTAAAATGATTTTTAAAATTATAACTTAATAACTTAAAGTAAAACAAATCAATAATTTGCTTAAGTTAACCATTTAAAAGAAAGGAGCATTCTACAGATGATTATACATATATTTTTAAAGAAGTTATTTTAATATTCCTCAAAAAACATTTTTAAATCTATATTTTTAAATTTCAAGGTGTTATATTGAATGCCAACCTGTAATTGTGATATAACTTCAAACAAAAAAATTGTTTTTGCTTGAATTAAAAGAAACTTGCAAGAGTATTATTTTTAAAATCAATATTATTTAAATAATTCAGTCAACAATAATCCATCAAGATTGACATCTATTTTGTTTGTAAAGAAAAAAAAAGGAATGTATAAACTGATATTTTTATTTAAAAAAAGTGTAAAGTATTATGATAGAATTTAGTAATTCATTTTTTATTGATACATATATATATATGTGTGTGTGAAAGTAATGTATTTTAATCAAGAAAATAATTATGAAATAAAATATTATTACTATAACAAATTAAAATATATGATGTAGACATTAGTGTGTATCTGCAATTCAATATGCATACACATATATATTACATTTTGTCCTATAAAGAGGAAAATGAGTTTTTGCTATTATCAAACATAATAGAAAATGAAGTTTATTTATATAATTAATTAATTATTGTATTGCACATAAGTGTGCAGATTATATATATATGTGTGTGTGTGTTTTGAGTAAATCTATTAGGACATAAATGTAAAATATAATTATTTTTATTATGAAATAGCATAGCCCATTTCTAAATTGTACTGCATTCTGTATCTATATATATATATATTGAAACAAGCACTCTGTTTCACATGTGTATGCATTCTAAAAGCTATTTTACCCTCACACCTTAAAAAAAACAGCAGATGTATAAAAAAGTTGATCTTATATTTTTTCTAGAAAAATATAGCAAAAAGTTTAGTTTATGATGTTACAAGAAAATCATTATTTTATAATTGAGAAAAGAAAATAATAAAGGTAAATCATTATTGATTTTATATTTTTAAATTACAATATAATTTAACTATATCACTTGTATTTATTTAAAGCTAGCATTTTTTTTTATTATTATTACATTTTTAATTTTTGGAACGATGTTTTCGAATAAAGTGTGATAATAGCTTGAGGCAGCCTTAATAAAGTGGAAAACATGAATTAATCCTCCCGGTTCATTATCTGTCCCATGAAACATATTGTCCAATCCTTAGAAAGAGAAAGGCAATCGGATCTAAATGAAAGCAGTGAGACAACTAAGATATGTGGGCTGTGCTGCTTAATCAATCCAAAGAGCAAAATATAAATAGTCAAGTTGAAAGTTCAGAGGCAGATTAGATTGATTTTTAAAAAGTTTTTTTCAAAGAGATTTTTAGGAGATTCTAAAAAAGTTTTTGAAAGAGTTATTTTTTTCAAAGAGATATTTTTCAAGTAGATGTTAAAGAAGAATTTTGAAAAAAGATTTTAATTTTTAAAAGATATTAAGAGCAGTTAAAAAACAACTATTAATGATGGAAAAAGAAAACATTATTAAGGAAAATATAATGATAGAAGGCTAACGATGGAAGGCTAACGGTAACAGCCTTTTCTCTCCATTCCAAACACCATGGTCCTTCAAGATTTGCCTGGGTAAACATCACAGAAAGTAAATAATGCCATTCAGCTTAAATAAAACGAACCCTTTTTGATGGAACAGACTGGATATAAAAAAAATATGGTAACAATTTTATAAAATATTTAATATTTATGTGTTTATAAAAACACGACAAAATGTCTTTCTTAAACTAAAATTATGAATAAATGTAGCTATATGAAAATATGTTTATTATAAATGAAACTAAAATTATATGTGTTTTTAAAAGACAAACAAAACATCTTTATTATAAATAAAAAAAAATTATTAATAAAAATAGCTGCATAAAAATATGTTTTGTTGATAAGAAATTGTAAATGCCAAATGTCTTAAATGTCAATAATCATTTGGTATTTTATTCAATACTTACACATGTATAGAAATAAAAAAAACGAATATCTTTCTTATAATGAATTATGTGAAAATACATTTCATTAATGATAAATATAAAAAAATATCTATAATCAAAAGGCATTTTTAATATGGATTGGGTTCTCATCTGCAGATATATTTGAATAAAAAAAAAACTAAACACGATTACTTGTAATGATTTATATTACTAATATACAAATAAGTATCTCTAGAAGAGTCAGAAATATGGAGCTATTACATATAACTCTAACTGGCTAATAAATAAAATATTAGTTATATTCATTATTATGTCTGTAAAGGATATCTTCATATAAGAATAATTAAATCACATTACATGTGACTACTATCTAAAATACTACAAATCAAAATTAAGTGGAACTCTGAATTAAGTGTTATCAGTTGTCTTCATTATCTCTGTTATCTTAATATATCACACTCCTCTCTGTGAGCTGGTTAAATTATTGGAGATGTAAACTATACAAGAGATCGTCAATGAAATATATTTTGTTTGATGTACATTTATTTAACCTTGTTGTTAAATAAAATTATTGTTACTTAAAATTAATTTTAGTTCTCCAGTTGTTCAATTCTATTTTTTTGTTTTTATTGCATCACTCATCATTCATTGCACTTGTTCATGAGAATCTCATGCCTCCTGAGCTATGTCTGGCTTATCTAGATCCAGGTAAGTCAGATTGTAGTGAGATGGAACTCTAGTGGTGCCATTTGGAAAACTAACATGGAATAGTCTAGATGCTTCCAGTCTCTATGATGCTACATCCTCTGATGAGCAGGAAATATTGTTGTAGGGGGGGTTAACATCTGCATTCGGGAATGCCAATTGATAGTTCCTTTCTGCAGCATGCTCATCACAAAATTATTACAAGCAAGGTAATAAAAGGGTTGTTTGGGGTCCGCTTACAATATATATATATATATATATATATATATATATATATATATTAATGGTCAATGGAACCTCCCCAATGTAATCTGCTATACAAGGTGCCAATCAGGAAGTCTGAATCTGGAAAATTTATATGATAGGCAGATATGCATGGGAGAGTTTACTCTTTTATCGAACTGAAAGCACGAGTCACTAGCTCAGTGAGAAGCAGAGCTTAAAATATGACTCAGAATATTCAAAATTTTAATTCTGAATTTTATATATTATTGATACAATATATAAAATAAGTTACTGCCAAAATTAATTCAACAAAACATTTTAATATAATACACACACACACATTTAAAAGGAATGTTTTGAAAATTAAATTAACTAATGAATATATTTCATTTAAATCATGTGCACAGATGGAAGCATTTAATTGTTTTAATACAATTGAAATATTCTAATAAGCATTAATATGCTACATAGATTACACATATAACCAATCCAATCCCTTAAACCAATACTAGCTCACTCATATACCGATGTGACCAATATAAAATGAGATTATTAGCATAAAACAATTATGCTAACAAGAATTTTACATCTGTAGCATGAAATCATTAGAAAAATAACAAAACATGGTGAGAAGGAATGTGCATCATTCTCATGATCATTAATAAACCTCACCAACAGACAGAAAGATCGACTGCCCAATTAGTGATACAAGAAATGAAATTATTGAAATATATAGAGAAGAGATGCTCTGCAAAAGGGGATAGCAGTCTTTGCTGGCTTACTTTCCCAGTCAGAGAGTAAGAAAATCAATGGCACAAAAATATGTCTATGACCATTGACTACGATGACTATACTTTTGGGTCATACGTTTAGATGGATATTATGCCCTGTATGCTAATGTGGTACAAGGGAATGAGTATCCAATGCACCTACTCAAATTACATTGACATAAACATTTGTACATCTATTGGCCACCACTGATCTAATTGCAAAACAGTTAGCCCAAAATTTAAACATTTTAAACTAACATAATCTTACAAATTTATGCAGTCATTTATGCCTATTTTAAATTATTAATTTCAAAGAAATTAAGAGAAAGGAAATGATATTAAACATATTAAAAAAAATATAACAAATAATTTAAATGAATAGTCAGGAAGATTTCTTTTAAAAATTAAGTGATGTTTAAAATTACTACTTGAAAAAGCTTGTTTTATAAAAGTAAATTTCATACTTTTCAATGCTGTAGATTCATTGAAGTCCATCTTGGTGGTCCTTTATGCATCACAATTCAAAGTTCATTCTATTTTATACTGTCTTAGGTGGAGATAAATCTGTTGCAGCCAGTTTCTGGGAACCATCATACTCTGGAGATGCTTCAGCTGTTGCAAACATGGGAAACAAATTATTGTGACCCCTACATTTTGGAGATCTGCAATACACTGTGCCACTATTTTTTATACCTGAATGATTGTATGCTGAGAATTAAAAAAAAACGAAAAATCTGTAGTTGTTATCATATAAGGACACCACTAGGAAAAGAACCTTGAACTGAAAAATTTAGAAAAATCCCATATTCGTGATTGATAATTTGTATGCTTATGACAGATGAACCCAAATTCTTCTCAAGAATCCCATTTCAACATGGACAGATTTAATACAATAATAGGCTTTATTGTTTAAAGAACAAACACAAAAAAGCAATACACTTCCATAACCTTTACCCAATGTTGTGCTTTATTATGGTTTCATTTTTTTCTTTATTCAGTACCATTAACAAAACAAATCACTAATAACCCCTGTACACCTTCCTTCTTTTTGACTCTTTACATAACTAATGTAATCTTTCCTTTTTTTCTTTTCTCTTTTTTTTAGTTAAAGGAAAAAAAAAACAGAAGCAAAGAGCAATATATATTTTGTTCTCAAAGAAGCATGCACTTTTACTTAAATAAGTGTCCAAACCAATCCAAATCTTGACCGGTATTAGGACTAAGTAGCTTACTATTAGGAGTAAGTTATAACACAAGACCCCTATCCTCTCTTTCAATATTTTCTCAACCTTTAATACTTTTCACTTGCTTTTCAAATCTTTTTTAATTCTATTCTGATATCCATTCTCATGGGTTCATTTATTGGATTATTATCTTTTCTTGATCTTACCCAATAACCCTGAAAATTTAATCACAATTTAGATAAACCATTCGTAAAGAAAAATTAAGACAGTCAAATAATTTACACATTGAACTAAACAAATTAATTAATGCAGATATAAACATTATTAATGTTAAAATAAAATCCCCTTCTATTGTTGTAACTTATAGTTCATTAATGACATAAAGTTTCCGTTACCCTGATCAATAAGCACACATCCAGTTTCCGTTACCCTGATCAATAAGCGCACATCCACAAGCATTTCTTCATACATCCTGGGAGTTGGTTCTCAGCAACTATTTGTTGTTACATGACTAGCTCCGATTTCTCCTATGTGGTTTGATGTTCCTTGAGATGGTTTCATGGTTTGATAAAGATATAGGAATGGGTCAGTGCCCCAGTTGGGAATAGATTCCATTTCATTTTAGCCTTCATTCATTTTTACTTCACTTTTTTATATAATAGTTTTTTTTTTAAAAATAAAAACAATAATAATTTCCACAATAGGCTTTTGTCTTTATTTATAGTCCTTTTCTTCATTGTCCTTATTTTTGATCACATTGCAGGCTAGTGATTGCATTCCTTTCATTTTTTGTTTTAACACCTTGCTAACCAGAAGTGTTGACAATAGAATTAATTACAATTCTTTTTCTCTCTCCCCTCCCTTTCTTTTTAGAAAATTAAAATAATTAATTATGAAATTGTTTCCAAAACTATTAACATTTTTTCTACTACTTTTGATTTAATTTCTCAATCCAATTAAAAAATAAATAATCTACCATTTTGTTTTGTTTTTCTATTTTTTTAAAAATCTCAATAAAAAACTAATAAATAATACCAAAAAACTTCCTATACATACAGCTTTTATTTTTTATTTTCTACTTAATGTATATGTGTATATACATAGATTCACATACACACAGAGAACATAATATGAGCTGATCAAAATTATCAGCTCAACACTTATAAATATATTTAATAAAACACAATCAGCAAAAGCAATCCAAATCTCTGAATCTCAACTTCAAAGTTTTCTTTTTATATCTTTTGTAAATTTTTATCAGCAAATTCCAGGATCAATCTTACCTGGCTTGACTTTTCTCTGTAAACCATATGCTTATTTCTCTTGTTATTGGTCAGCTTTTTTTAGAGCATGAGCTCAAAATTATTATCACTAGTATTTTAATTTATCTCCTATCTGACTTTATGCCTAAGGGCCTGCTTGCAATTACATCAATATAGAAAATCATTTCCATTGTATGATTAAAAATAAGTAATTAACAACTTGTTTTTAGATTTTAAACTTTAAAGAATTCTATAGTTTGCCATCTGTGCATTATATACATTAATTTAAATAAAATTATTAAATTATATATATATATTTCTACTCGAGGGTGATTTTATATTTTTTCCACTTTTAGTTGAAAGAAATGTAATGGCATATTCTTATTTTATTACACATCACCGAATTTCCTCAAAAACAAAATAATTAAAAAAAAGAATTTACTTGGCATTAGTAGAAAACTTTATTTTTAAAGATTTTTTGGTACTTACGGATAATTCAACCGATGACGTATTTGACTTACTGATTTCCCTTCCGGTAGACATCATTTTTTGCATGACAATATTGTCATGGTAACCAAGTGACTGGCATGATTAATCCATCAGAGAGTCAATTTTTTTTTCACCTGCAAGATTTAAAATTCATAGAGAGGTTTGGGAAATTTTTTCATTTTTCTGTCTATTGTGATTTTGCTATCCACGACATCCCCATTACTTTTTTGAGTTGTTAATTCGGGTAAAGTGTTTTATTTATCTGTTTATTTTAAATTTACAAATATTTTTTGTTAATATTTCTACAATTCTCAAACTTACATTCAATTACATTTAATGTGTAAATAATTTATTCCGGTAAACTGTTTTTTATTTATCTGTTTATTTTAAATTTACAAAAAAATTTTGTTAATATTTCTACAATTCTAAAACTTACATTGAATTACATTTAATGTGTAAATAATTTATTCCAGTAAAGTGTTTTTTATTTATCTGTTTATTTTAAATTTACAAATATTTTTTGTTAATATTTCTACAATTCTGAAACTTACATTGAATTATGTTTAATGTGTAAATAATTTTCAATAATTTTTTTAAACAAATTTGGGATATACAGTATGTTTTTAAACTTACCATTTTCTCCAAGGATGCCATTAATAGCAGATTCACATTAATTCAGGTAAAGTGTTTAATTTGTTTATTTTAAATTTACAAAAACTTTTTGTTAATATTTCTACAATTCTCAAATTATTTTTTGTAAATTCATCGGCAATTATAAAAACTTTTTGTTAATATATCTACAATTCTCAAATTATTTTTTGTAAATTCATTGGCAATTATAAAAATTACAGCTATGAGAGGACGCCATTAATACCAGATTTGCATTAAATCGTGTCTTTTTTATTTAGCTGTTTATTTAAAATTTACAAAAAATTTTTGTTAATATTTCTACAATTCTCAAACTTACATTGAATTACGTTTTAATTTAATTTTTAATTTCTGAATTATATCATACAGAAAATTATTTTTTTGTAAATTCATCGGCAATTTTTAGTTTCTGAATTATTTCATACAGAAAATTATTTTTCGTAAATTCATCGGCAATTATAAAAATTACAGCTATGAGAGTAATACAAGGTATAGGTGTACGCCAAGCCTTCGGCTTGTCAAAAACACTGGAGGCCCTCCCATCAACTCCAGCACTACACGCTGTTTTTTATAATTGAGCATAATATAGGGTGGTTTTATAAATTATAATATAGTTTTTTCTAAATTATTTTGACGCATGCATGTACATTTTTATTTATTTTTTACTATTTGCCTGACCTGCGTCAGATTTTTTTAATTTTTGAATAGTTTTTATCACATGACCTGGATAATTACACCGATAACGTATTACCCTGAAGGTATATCAGTCTAATCTTGCGATTTTTAATGTACCATGTTCACGTGATCTGCAGACACATTTTAGCGATTACATGTGTCCGCAGATCACTTGGAGACATTATCTTAAAAATCACAACATCAGACTGATATGCCTTCAGGGTAATATGTCATCGGTTGAATTATCTGTAATTACACACAAAAAACTATTCTCCCCAATTTTTTACATCAGCTAAGCATGCACCTCCTATTAAACAGTTTCCAACTTAGTTACTTTTTTATTATTATTAATCAGACTTTCAGTAATGTTTATTAAGGCTATAATGTGGCAGAGGTCCCTAGTGTCATTTTTAGATGCATAGTCTTAAGGTTATAGCCTTAATGCATATTACTTTAAGTAATGAGTATGTGCTTTATAAATATAATTAATAAGACTTTTCTACAATTACTTTTTTAATATTATATCTTATAAATTTCCTTTCTCATGTGTATGCACATGTGCACAATTTACTTTCTGGCATTACTTTTACATCTACATTATTATGTATAACATTAAAATATAAACAAAATTATTCATTAATTTTTTTTGTTACAGGCATAACATTCTTTTAAAAGTCTCAGGGTACTTGTGGTTAAAGGGTATTGGGCCATTATAATGGTTGATATAATCTCCCCAACATAATCTGCCATACAATGTGCACCAGTCCATGTGAACCTGGAAAACTTATATGGTAGGCACATATGCACAGGAGATGTTATTCTTTTATCAAACTGAAAGCACCAGTTACTAACTCAGGAAGAAGCAAAGCTTAAAATTTCACTCAGAATATTCAAATGTCTAATTCTGAATTATAAACATTATTAATACAAAATATCAAATAAGGTACTGCCAGAATTAATTCAACAAAACATTTTATTTTAATGTATACACACATTTAAAATGAAAGTTTTGAAAATTAAATAAACTAATGAATATATTTCATTTAAATCATGTGTGGGATATAATGTTTTGAATAAACAGTGTAATTATGCTAGTATACACAATTAATGGAAAGTAGGTCATTCACTTGAGAACATTACTGGTGTGAGAGTTTGATAAGCTTTAAAATTAATGTAATGCCACTCAACATGGCAGAATATGCCATAAGCTGGCTATAGCAAAGCATATTAATCTTCAATTTTATATTAGTATTTTTAAAATTTTTGTTATTTTATTCAGTTGTTTTTTATTATATATATATATATGTGCATTTGCAATGTAAATCAATTTAATAACTTGCACATTGTAAATCACCTATATATAAATCACAATGTAATAATTTGTTTTAATATTGTATGTTAATCAAAATCAGAAAGCTTCTAATTGTAGAACCATATTCTACAGACCTTAACTTTATTTATTTTTTTATTGTTGTTAAAAACTTGAATTTAGTTGTTAAAATTGTATTGCATCATCTTTTAGTCACCTTAACAGTTATAGAGCTCTTTGAGCTAGATTCAAGTATAATGGTTAAATACATGAATGAGGACGTATGTTAGTTATTAAGAAGCATCCAGTGATGATCAATCTTCATTATCTTGGTTGGTGCATAAGATTATATTTTTTAAAACTCCAGCATTACATTTTATCTAGTTGAATCTATTCAAAATGAAGTTCATATTTGGACAATACATGAATAGTACAGTTTCCAGAGCATTGGTGATAATCAGCCTCTTTTAATATCTCAGCATTATTGTTTTGATGATTATGTATTCTGATGGATGAGCATTAAGTTGGTGCATCCAAATTAATGTTTAAATAATTGCCCCAAGCTTGCAATGACTCATTTGTTAGCCTGGTCTACAGAAGACCCATTTTGAATCCAGTCACCATATTGGCTGTCAATTTATTTTGAATGATCATTGATGATGGTGAATGGTTTCTTTTGCATATTACTATAGTTAATCACAGCTGATTTCTTTTGATCTCTAGTGAATTCAGAGAGATTTCATGATCACTCTCATGCTCTCTTTAATTGATAAACATTACTTTAACAATATTTGAAATATTTTGGGGTGACAATGATTATTCTCATCACTCCAGATAGGATCACTCTTCTTCCTCATACCATTACAATATATTTTATTGTTATTCTAATCAGGTTAAACCTTCATATCAAATCCAAATTTTACAATTCATTGAGATTGCTTTTGTTTAAAAATAAACGATTAGATATATAGAAAAGCATCGTAACGATTTGTCCAAAATTTCATTAAATTCAAAAAAGTAACACATATTATTAATTATTGAATAATATAAATTATGGACTAAAAAGGATGGGTTTTTATTTCTTTGTCAGAAATAAACTTGATCTTCAAATTTTATTTAAAAAAAACTATTCTTTTGAAAAGAGAATAAAGGATTTGATAAAAGATTATACATATAATAATAAGTGATAGACAATCTAAAGAAATAATTGAATATATCGTTCTTAATGCTAAGATAATACACAAGTTATGAAAACACATAATCAGCTAGAGAAATGTGGAAAGGACATGCAATATGAATAATCAAAACTTAAAAAAAAAATCTATAAAAATGAAATTGTGTAAACTTATGAGGAAAGGATGTATTGTTAATAATAGTGTATTTATTTTTATTCGTCATAAATTCATTTGTTCAAATGAATTTCATGGCAAACTACTTTCAGATATGTCACTTTGAATGCTAAATTTAAAAAAAGACTTATATTTTGTATAATATTTATGACAACTTTAAATACATTTTCAAAAGAAGACAATTAGCTTAGAAATGTTCCTATTTATAATATAATTGTATTTATTGCTTTTCATCCTCAAGAAATAGTTATTAAACCAACTTTATTCTATTATTTACCCTTTCATTCTATTTTTTATTTCTTAATTTTATTTTTTATTTTTTTTCAATTACATATATGTGATCATTTTGTTTATTTATTTGTTTCTTTGTTATTTAATTTCAGAAGGGGTTCTTATCAAAGTCATTGAAAATCTTTTTAATGCGGGTACAGAAACTTCATCTACAACTGTGCTTTGGGGGATAATATATATGTTGAATAATCCTGAGGTACAAAAGAAAGTAGAAGATGAAGTTCAAATGATAACTGGTGGTTCTCGTCCAGTATGCTTTTCTGATCGAGCTAATCTTCCTTACACTGAAGCAACTCTTTTGGAAATCCAAAGAATGGCATCTTTAGTACCCCTTGCTCTTTTCCATATTTCAGACAAAGACACTACTATTTTAAACTATTTCATACCCAAAAATACCATTGTTATTCCAAATATTTGGGCAACACATTTTGATCCAAAATACTGGCCAGATCCACATGTATTTAAACCAGAAAGATTTATAGATGAAAGTGGAAATGTTTGTAAAAATCCAGATAGTTTTCTTCCTTTTTCAACTGGTAAGTCAAACTGTAATACATAAACATTCACACACAAGGCGCACACACACACACACACACACATATATATATATATATATATATTAATAATTCAAACAAATTTATTTAACACAGTATTCAAAATTAAATTATATATTCTTTACCAGAAGTACTTTCAATTGTTTCACTGACAATCTTTATCAACTGTTAATACAAATGTACAGAAAATACAAACTTGCATTACCCATCATTCAATCCATTCAAATTTCCCACAATTCTGTTGTTTTTATATTAGCTGATTGTCTATTCATTAAACCACCTCTATTCCTAGTTATCATCATTACCTCCTTAATTTTATATTTTTCATTACATCTTTCAATTTGAATAATTTTTACATCTCTATTATTAAATTTAAAACCATAATTACATGCTTTATTATGATCAAAAATAATTGATGGAGTATTCACATTTACTGAAGATATATTTTCTCTCTGTACACATTTATATAATGTCTTATGATCATTATATCGTTTTTGTAATGTACATTTTGATTCCCCTATATATTTTATTCCACAGCCACATTCCAACATATATATAACAGAACTTAATTCAAACTTATAATACAATTATTTATAATACAATTACAAAATATAATCAAAATAAAAGTAATAATAAGAAAATATTAAATAAATTAAAAAGTGATAAATGGATTTCTATTCCTTTTATATCTAATCAACAAGCTAAATTAATTAATAAACTTTATAGTGGTTTGTGTAGGATTTCTTTTTTCTCTTCAAATAATATAAATGATATGATAACTCTAAAACCAAGATTTCTAAGTTTGAATTAAGTTCTGTTATATATATGTTGGAATGTGGTTGTGGAATAAAATATATAGGGGAATCAAAATGTACATTACAAAAACGATATAATGATCATAAGACATTATATAAACGTGTACAGAAAGAAAATATATCTTCAGTAAATATGAATATTCCATCAATTATTTTTGATTATAATAAAGCATGTAATTATGGTTTTAAATTTAATAATAGAGTTGTAAAAATTATTCAAATTGAAAGATGTAATGAAAAACGTAAAATTAAGGAGGCAATGATGATATCTAGGAATAGAGGTGGTTTAATGAATAGACAATCAGCTAATATAAAAACAACAGAATTGTGATAAATTTGAATGAATTGAATGATGGGTAATGCAAGTTTTTATTTTCTGTACATTTGTATTAACAGTTGATAAAGATTGTCAGTGAAACAATTGAAAGTACTTGCTGGTAAAGAATATATAATTTAATTTTGAATACTGTGTTAAATAAATTTGTTTGAATTATTATTATATGATTTAAAATATAGACATTTAATGGTTATAGTTAATATATATATATATAATATTAATTGCTAATAGCTTTCTAATTCATATAATGATCGACAACATTTTAAATTTTGCATGCTAATACCCAAATAATCAGACAAGAATGGATTTGTTTTTCTTTGCACCTAAAGATACTTATTAGAAATAGAATTATATATTAACAATTGTTTATTTGCTTTGGATATAAACATTATTCTAATTAATTTGAATTTACTTAATATATATATATATATATATATTGTATTACAGATACTACCAACACCTTCCAATACCTAGTACACAACATGAGATTCAGCCCTAATACAAGCCCCATGATATTAGCATTACTCATTAATGAATCATATTCGTTAATGTTAGTGCACATAAACTGACAAACCATTTATCACAACCTAAGTCTTAAAGCCCAATATAAATAAACATTAAACCAAATTTTAAACCAAATCAGTCAAATGGATGTGACAACTAATTATTACAACAATTAACATTAAATGTATTGTAATTACCAACACAAAAAACAACATACAATAGATCATATGAGTGAACACGATAAAAAAAAAATACATATATAAAATGATAACGAAATGTTTCTTTGCTTATTTTTTCTTATTTTTTTAACAAGTTTTTATGTTAATACGTAGCAAAAATGACGTCAACAGTAAAGTAAAATGTATGAACACAAACTGGCTTAATTTAAGAAATATATAACAAACTTTTTTGTTCTAAAAGAAAACAAAAAAAATTCTTTTATCTGGAAACAAAATCTGACATTTCATGCGCAAAGAAGCTGAAACAAAAGTTTGAACTTCTGTATCAACCAATTCGGACTTGTAATACTTTTGAAAAAATCTTTTACAAGGGTTTTAGACAGAAATAAAACATTTAATGACTAAAACATCTAAACAAAAAATTTGAAAATTAATAATTTGCTAACAAAGCAAAGTATTTGAATCTCTAAAATCACCATTGATTCTTTGGTATAGATAGTCAGATTTAAATCTAAAACATGTAATGGCAGAAAAAATATTGACATTTCTCCAATCAACTTAAAACAACATCGAGTAGTTGAGTCTCCTATTTTATATAACTGTCCACTTATTCAAATGTCTGTTGCTGAAATAATGATTAATACATTGGTTGACTCAGATAACCAAGCTTCTATCTTATCTGAGGAGACTTATTTAAATTTTTTTAGTAAAAATGAAATTATTCCCACTTATCCCATAATAGCAATCCAAGTCACTTTGGTAAATCTGAAGAAAACTAAATTATATAATAAACAGATTTATCTGACTTTAAAATTAAATGTTACTGAATTCAAACATATTTCTTTAATAATGCCAGGTTTAATCAATGAGGCCATCATGGGTTCTGACTTCATGCATATGAACAATTGTTTTATTGATTATGGAAATACAATTTTTAAATGCCAATCTGAAAGTTGTAATTTTATAATTAATAAAGCTAGTCAGCAATATCAATTAATGTGCATACAGGAGGTGACAATTGATATGAATATTAAATGAAAGTTAGATGCTTCATGTGCAATAGACAGTGAATACTATGAATCAATTTACCAATTGTTATTCTTGTATAAAAGTTTTTTCAAAAATACCAGGCATATTAGAAGCATATGTATATAGAATTTATTTGAAGACAGGTGAACCTTTCCAGCAGCGCACATATTTCATTTCCTATCAAAATCAAGCTGAAGTCCAACAGCAAATTGATAACATGATTGAGTGGCAAATAATAAGGAAAAGTATTTCTCCCTTTGTTAATCCATTAGTAATAGTGAAAAAGAAAAATGGTACAATCAGAGTGTGATTGGATGCTTGTATGGTCAACCAAGCTACTATTCCCGAGAGCATAATATTCCTTTTCCTGCCCATGAATTGTTTATTAGATTTAAAGGGAAGAGCATATTTTTCAACATTTGATCTGACTGCTAGCTATTGGCAGATACCACTATATAGAGATGATCAAAAATATACGACATTCCATTATCAAGATCAATCCTATATCATTCAGACGATGCCCTTTGGTTTGATGAACAGTGGCACTAGCTTGATCAAAGGTCTAGGTATGGCTCTCTTTAAACAATTTCAAGATATTTTAATCATGTACATTGATGACATCGTAATTGTCTCAGAGATCTGGGATGACCATTTACAACATTTAAAATTGTTTTTTATATCAATGTCATATAAATAATATTAAAATTAATCTTGAAAAATGTATAATTGCTGCCAAAAAAATTATATTTCTTGCCCATTTAATTAGTGAAGAGGGAACCAAACCCCATCTGAATAAAATAAAAACCATTAATAATTTCCCACAGCCTAAGTCACATAAACAATTAAGATCATTCTTGGGATTGTGTAATTATTATCACAAATTTTATAGTAACCTAGCTTATGGTACTATGTATTTATCTATTCTGCTTAAAAAGATGAAAGATGGAGGTGGATCTCAGAACATACTATGGAGTTTAATAAAATTAAAAATACATTTTTGAAAACTGTTATCTTAGGTTACCCCAACTTTGAAAAAGAATTTTATTTACAGTAGCAGGTATAAGTTGGGGGTTATTCTTTATCAGTTGAATGATTTAAAGGATCCAAAAGTTTAATATTTTCTTAATTGGCATTTAAGAAAAGAACTTAATTATTCTACAACAGAAAAAGAAGCTTTGAAGGTTGTATGGCGATTCCAGAAGTTGAGACAGATTTTATTGGGATCAGAGTTTTTAGTCCTGTCTAATCATTGCAGTCTTGAGTTTCTGAATAAGAGCTACCTCAATAATGAGCAAATTGATCATATAGAGTCTATATCTCCAACAGTTTAACTATAAGATAATTTATTGTGAAAGAAAAAATAACTTGGTGGCAGATATCTTAAGTAGACATCCAGTCAATGTAGTTTATGTGCATCCTCATAAAGAAAATATCATTATAAGAAGCACTGAAATTGAGTTGTTGGAAGAGTCAACTGTAGAAGATTATAAGGAGTTAATTAATTTGCAAAAAAAAAAAATCAGTAGTTTAAAGAAAATTATAAGTGTTTTAAGTAATTTAAATCAAACAAGTAATGAAAATAAATTTGTAAATAGAATTAAGAGTTGATATAAGTTAGAAAATGGAATTCTGATATAAAAGGTAGATAAGCAATTAGATAGTTCCTGGAGAGTGGTAGTTTCACCCTGTCTTGTTAATTAACTTATATATTATGTGCATTGCTGATAAGGACACTATAGGAGGTGGTAAATAGAAAATATTTTGCGACAATATTTTTACTAAGCCAGGATGCTTCAAACTATTGTTAATATGCTTAAAACTTGTATAATTTGTTTGAAAACTAAACCCAGTGGAAGTCATAAGCTGGAATTTTACAACCAATTTTACCTGACAAACCTAATGAACTATTGGAAATAAATTTCTATGGACCTCTTCCATCTTTCAACCAAAAGAAATTTATTCTGGTAATGTATGATGTGTTTACAAAGTACATGTCAGCTTACTGAGTTCCAAGGGCTGGTGCCAAAATGTAATTAAGTGTCTGGAACACCTTCAAATTCCCATAGTGGGCAAACCTGCTAATATTTTGTCTGATCATGTTACAGCTTTCATCTCCATTATGTGGAATTAATGGATTAGAAAGAATAATGTTCATCACATTATGAATTCTATTAGAAATCTGCAATCTAAAACCATGTGAGCGAGTAATGAGAAAATTGAGAAGAATATTTAAGGTTTATTAAAGGGACAATAATAGGCAATTGGTTAATAAATTACCACAGATAATTCAATACATTAACATTATTTTTAATGAATCAATCAAGTTTACTGCAATTTGTCTTTACTTTGGCAAGCATGAGCCTGTTTTAGTTAAAAGTCCCTTATGAAAAATATAGATATGGGAAAGGATCAGGCAGAAGCCAGAAGGAATCTGAAGAAAATGAGTAAAAAAGGTATAAAACAGTCCAAAAATGGAACACACCAATTTAAATTACATGACTTTATTCTAGTTTGAACCCCTCATGTGAGTAAACTACAGCAACATGTTTTTAAGAAACTTCTCAACTTATATGAAGGACCATATAAAATAGATGAGCAGAAGGAGAAAATGCTTTCTTGCTTTCTACCCTGGAAGGAAATGGAGAAATGTATAATGCATAAAGTTTGAAATCTGAGCAATGGATATAGTACCAGTAAACCTGATATATATATATATATATATATATATATATATATATATATATATATATATATATATATATATATATATATATATATATATATATATATATATATATATATATATATTGTAATGATAAGAAAAGTAGAGCTGCTCTAACCTAACCTAGAGATGCAGATAGAAGGGGTTTGAACCTCATCTACTTTTCTAGATTGCTACTAAGCGACTTACTCCTCAAACCTCACTAGAATTTAATCTTAATGTATGCCTGGTGGTCAGGGAGAGAAGAGACCATGAAAAGGAATTTTTACATATATAATGATCAGATATACATACGTATGTCACAAAAGAAAAACAACACTAAGTGGTTTTATTTATAGTGAATGAAAGATAACAGAAATTTTTATTATTGACATTAAAATAATTCACACAATGCTTTATTAATAGTGTCTCAGGCTATTTTCACTGCAACTGGATAGACATATATGAAAGAGCCATTGATCGTAATGATAAGAACAGACAAAATTTTACGTTATAATTTCTTCTTTAAAATATTCCAGCCAATGGAAGTGTTACGTAAAAGAAATCAAGAGAGAGAGACATGATTCATTAACTCTGTGGTTGGAGAACATAGAAATAAATAGGTGGTCAAACTCAACTAAACACTTTGGACAGGTTTAAATCACAGCCCTACTTATGATTTAAGAAGAATGATAAAGTGACCCCAGAAGGAATTTCCAGCCATAATTGAAACATTTCTATGAGATTTTGAGAAAGATTTCCTAATAAATATAAATATACAAGACCATGCACAAAGGCAAGAGCATATAGTGGGCTGTGAGGCTCGAGACATAACAGTTACCAAGAGGTTAACACAAGACCAGATAGCTCTCTGTCTCTAAACTAGGTTAGAGAGAAAAATGGAACCCATTCACTAAACGTGTGACCCGGATTCAGGATCGGAGTTTTTTGTTTGCTTATGTCCAGTTACGTACATTGAAAGGACTGAGATCAACATGAGATCCAGAACAATGTATTTGTTTTTCAGAAGGTCCAAATGTAGGTAGGTTAACCTAAGCAAACTTGGCAAAAGAAGCACTGTAATATATGCTGAGCGGCCCAGTAGATCACCTGAGGCACGATGCCATATAAATATGGTCAATGACCTTTAAATTTAAAAAAGAAACCCTCTGCAAAATATATATATTAAGAAAGCTCAACTATCACTGAAAATCCGTAGAAAAATAGTAACTTCTCTTTTATAAAATTTAGACCACTAAAACAAGAGGGCGGATATTTTATTGATTTAGTTGAAGTTTAACCAACACACCCCAGAGTCAATGCTATTTAATAATTTTTAATACATATTGTCAAAATGTACTCTCTCTTAGTACTAAAATATAAATGCAAACGTTTTATTTCACGCTCTTTAAAATATAACTTTAAATTTGTAACCCTTCATTGACTAAAATATACAGGCATTTGATAAGGATCTTTCTTTTTATATATATATATATAAAAACTAAGTTAAAGTTTGGAAAGTTTTATAATAGAATATCTAGCAATTTAAATCTTGATTTTAAAATAGAGTTTTGCACTTTCTATGATTTGCTTCCTTTTCTTTCTAAATAAATATTTATATAAAATAACTAACTTAATTATGGGAGTATAAGGAAAGTTAAACGAAGCATTTTTCAATTAAATTAATAAGAATTACTGCCGCCATTATATGTAATAACCCTACCACCCATTAAAGTATTTAAAGAAAAAAGAAAGCAATTAATGAAATATAATTTCACAAGACTCGAATACATAGATTATATATATATAGAAAAGCATAAATATAGATTGAATTTGCAAATTACAAAGATATTTTAATAATTTATGGGAACATTACCGGTAACTAGATGGGTGGGTCAAAATGAGTTCATTTGATGTTTCCCCGCAGGCCTTCTCAGTTCTTTAAATTTGTTTTTCCATGTTTTTGAGGGCAAATTCTCACAGATACAGGGCAGATACTTTTGTTCTCTGGCTGGCTTACATGATTACGACTCCGACCTCAGGAACAGCTCAGGAGAGCGAAGGCAAAGAAGTTACCCCTGCATTTTTGCAGAGCAACACATTTCTGGATTTTTTTTATTTATATGCTGAAAGAATAGAGTGCAGCTTGAAGTAAGTACAGCAAGCAAGAGTTCGCTATATTGTCCAATCTTTCAGCAATCTTCCAACAAAATCCTTAAGATTTCTCTCTGACCTTCAGCACTGGTTAACTGCAAGCATAAGACCAAGAACAAAAGAAAAGTTCTTTATTTATACTCTTTTTTCCATTGTGTTTTTAATCTCTAATTAGTAGCGAATCATGCCCGTTGTTTCAAATTTTTCCTGTTATCTATTTTCTTTATCTAATTCAGAAAATGTTTTATTAATTAATTCCCTTTCTTAATGGATTCTATTTAATTAAGAAAATTTTTATCTTATTGAATTCTACCAAATATATTTTAAAAATAGTTGCAAATATAATTTTAACTTTCTATATTTTATTTTATTAAATCTTTTCTCTTTAATACAATTCCTTCTTTAATTTAGGCAACTATTTGAGAAAATGATAAATTCAGTTTGAAAAAGAAACATACATTCACTGTGGTTGGACTTAGGGTCTTAGTTAGTCCACGGTGAATGGTATATATATATATATATATGCACAGCTTCAATATATATATATATATAGTAACAGGATGGGGTGGGTGAAAAAAGCTAAAGTATTAATGATTTACAAAGTATATAACTAATAAATATTTAAGAGGAACATGAGATCATGATATCATTGTGAGATTGATGAGAGATCAGTTAGCTAATTCAGAAGAGCAACCAAAAGCATAATTATAAATTCAACCAGCATTATAATAATTCAAAGTAAGTATAAGTAAATATTAAGAGAACCATCCATCATCATCATTTATGGGAATAAATAAATTAGTACAATAAATCAGAATAAAATCAACAGTCCATCTTGTGGCTGGATTTGAACCATAAAAAATCTAAATCAAGAGTCAACCTTGTGACTGGATTGGAAATGAGTCTTCTGTAGACCAGGCTAACTATTGAGCCTTTGCCAGCTTGGGCAATTATATAAACATAACTTGGATGCACCAGCTTAGTGCCCATCCATTAAAATACACAATAATCAAAAAATAATGCTGGGACATTTAAAACATGCTGATCATCATCAATGCTCAGGCCACTTGTACTGGCCAACTATAAACTTAAATTTTTAATAAAGACTAAAGTAAAATAAAAAATAATAGTGCATGGGCTTTAAAGAGTATCCTCTTTTGCGCCAACCAGGATGATGATTGATCATCTCTGGATGCCCAAAGCACCAAACACATCCCCATTTATCCATGTCCGAAATCTAGCTCAGAGAACATGGGCTCTATTACTGTATGTGAACAAGAGATGATGGAATACAATTTTTAACAATTAAATATAAGTTTATTAATAACAATAAAAAATAAATGATTAAGGTCTTATGAGGGTTCTGATTTTGAAAAGTATACATTGAGTTACATGATTAATAAATTAGGTTTACTTAAAACCCATTCAGCACACAGGCATGTGGCTTGATACAAAATTAACATGTTTGAATTAACATTTAATTTAGAAAAATGATCAAAATTTTACACATAAGTGTCTATCTGACACACATTTTTATTTACAATACAATTGACATATATACGCACACATATGTGCATGAATTTTCTGATTTTGATTATAATACAGAATTTCAAATGATCACATTGAGATTTAAATAATTACTATTCAACATTTAAATTGTTATATTAATTTACAAAATTACACGTTACAATTCAAGTTATTACTATAGTTTACATATATATATATATGCGCACAGATACGCGATTTATAACATACAATCAATACTAATAAAAAAAAAGATTATAATTTTACATATATGATTTTGAGTGTATATACGCACACTGACCTTTACCTATTTAAATTTGTTACAATAATATATTATATTTTCCTAATTAATTTCATTTGGAAAACATACATAAATTTCACACAAATACATGTGTATAAACAAAATATAGATATAATTTAAAATTACTTTCAATTTATAAGTTCTCAAAAGTATAGTCAATTTTTGACAGGTATTTGTTGATTAATTATCAACGTTTTTAAATTAAATTATAGAATCATCGATTCTTTACCTTTATTTTAATATAAATGTTTTTTTAATAATAATGTCCAAGAGGATTATTGTTCAAAATGTCTCTTTTGCCTTTAAAACCAGTTGGTCAATGAATTATTCTTGACTCTTAATTATAATTCAAGCAAAATTACTTTATATTCTTTTAAATATATAGATTTTTAACCGACTTAAAAATAATATTGTTCTATACATGTCTATTTTTATAAGAATTATTTTAAATAACTCACCAGCTATATATACGTTTATGTGTGCCTCTCTGCATATAGCTGAAATAGCATACATATAATTAATTCTTCATCCACCGATGGTTTCTCTTGGGCAAGCTGGTTCTTTTGATCCATCATAAAAATATAATCCAAGTTTGTTGTCACTATCAGGTAAAGGTACATAATCCATGTAAAATCTTGGTCTGTAGTTGGTCTCTTTCTGTCTAGGATTTTTCCAGGCAAGCAGCTGTTTTGATTTAATAAATTTTAGACAAGCAACTATCCTCTCTGTTTAAGGCTATGAATTACAGCACAAAGAAGTGGGTCATTTTTTCCAAGTGAATTCAAACTCCTGAGAAGGAAATATTAGTAGCTTCTAAATCTAATGTTCTGCCTTCAGCTACATTACTTCATAGTAGCTATTTTGCCAACCCTCCAGTCAGCTAAAACCAACTGCTGCAAACTTCATCAAGTTGCAACAAAATATATAACTAACTGAAATTTTCAGCTGACCCTTCTTACAAAAAACTATTATCCAGACTGCTGATATTTTTTATCAGCTCTTTTATAGAATCATCTGAGGTGTTATAACAACACCTTGATTAAATACAGAAATTTATCTTTATCTCTCTAATCCCTTGGAATATATATACATGTTTTTACTTAGACAATAAAAAATTACAAATTAATTAAAGATTTCAAAAATAGACATTTTTTTAAAAATTATCAAAAAAACATGCTTACATTTAAACTTCAAAATCAAAATTACAAATAATATTTATCTGACCTTTTAAAAATACTTATTTCACAATGAAATTTTACTTTAAATCCAGTGTTATTTAATCCTTTATTTATTATGATTTTATTTTAGAAAAATATCTACAAAAATTTATTCTATGTTTATTTCTACTTTTCCTTTATTATATATATATATTCACATACACTATATTAGTGTGTGTGATGCAAGCCAATTGGTTACAATATATATACATATTGTACCAATATTGAAATTGGCACATACTAATTTTATCTAAAAAAATTATTAAAATAATCTTTCGTAAAAGAAAAACATATTTAAATGTTGAAGAGTTTATTACAGTTTATTTTCGTAAAAGAGTTTGAAATAAAAGTTAGAAAATAATTGATTAAAAGGAGGGAGGGGGAGTTTTGGTTAGAAAAGATAAAACTAAGAGTTCATAAAAGTTAAAGAGTGTTATTATTATAAATTAAAAGTTAAAATATAAATCTCTTTTCATTCCAGTTTATTAGAATAAATGCGTATATATGTGCGATGGTAAATAAAAATAAATGTAAGCTTGTTAATAAGATATATAATAAATGCGTGTTAAAATCATATTGAAAAACACATGAAAATAAATATTGAAATGAAATATATTTAAAAACACAGCGGTGGGCTACTAATTAAAGATATAAAAACAACACATTTTATCATGGCTACTACTAATTAAACAATCTTCAAAAACACATTGTCAAAGGATTAGTTATTAAAGGAATTTCGACAACATTTATTGCCGGCGGACATTAAAACAAAAACAATTTGCATACATAAATAGCTAGATTTTTATCGGATGTCCAGTTTCAGCCTAGTTTCCAGTGTCAGTCTTGTTTCAGTTCAGATAACAGTGCAGTTTATATTATGTATCCAGAAACAGAAATGCAGTGCTGAGCAGCTTTTGGGAATATACGCTCTTACTTCAGCCCTTTAGTCCAACAAGATCATCAAAACCTGCCTGTGAAATAATGTCTGCATAACAACTCAGAAATCCTCCATAAATGTTCAACTGTCTCCAAGAATAAAACCAATGTTTAGCATCAAATCTCTTCAAGAAACATCAAATCTAACCGGTTAGATATCCTTTATTAGATATACTCCATCAGAAGCAGCCAACAACAAGCAATATCCACATTCCAAAAATCCTAGGTAAAACATTTTATTATTCTCATTTATATATAGTAGCCACTGCTGTAATTCGTAAATCCTACAGAGACAAGTAATTTGAACTCTATAAGCATGCATAAAATGAACTATTGATGTGCGTGTTTGTGAATGTGAGATAATTTATCGAGGTCTAATATTATTTATGCTTTTCATAAGATATATATTATAATGTGTTAATTTAAAATGTGCATGTGTTATATTAGTTAAAAAATTATAAAGATGTTTAAATTTAGTAAATTAATGTTAGTTAATAAATTGTCTTTAAAATTAAACTTTATTTGTCGGTCAATTCTTTTTATCAATGTCTTTTTATAAATTCCTTTTACAATTCTTTTATCAATTCTTTTAACCACTAATTATGTATAATCTATTAGTGATTACAAACAGCTGAGCTAGTCGTGGATGCGTAGGCATTGAGTTAGTGGCCATTCATTTATTCATCCTTGAATAGATAGCTGGCACCCGTGTCTACATGAAACAAAAAAGTACTTTGAACTTGGTGTTGAACTCAACAGTCAAGAAGAAGTTATGTCCTGGAAATGTAATGCTAGTTATATATTTTATAGCTATTGTTTGGGCATACATACTCTCCGAGTATGTTCTTCTCTGCCTAAGAGGCCGGTGTTTCGAAGGACACATATTCGAACCCGGTACAAATGGCTATACCCAACTTGGGGCTGGACCTAAGAAACAATAGTAATTAAATACTTTGTTTCTCATTTGAAAATTTTTTATACAAAAGTTAAATTTTGTATTTAAACTAATTTAAAAAGAAAAAAAAAGAATTGACCGAAAACTTGTTTTTCTTTAAATGAAAAGAGATTTATGCTATTTACGTTGGTTAAGATAAATCATTCTTTTAAATCTGACAGTTGGATATTTGGGCAGAGTTAAAGCATTAGGATCAGGTAGAGAAAAATGGACAAGGGGGTGGAGTCAGCGTATATGTCCATTTTAGTAAGAAAAATAAATAATCATAAATTTTTGATTTGTTAATGCAAAAGAATAATTTAATAGCGTAGCTATGAATAAAGAAATGGAGCCAGTAGAAAGCCTGATTTATTTTAAAAATCCACAGTTAGTGGAAAAAATGAAAGAAGTATCTGAGATGCGAATGATGATGAAAATGATGATGAATATGATGCAAGAATTCAAACAAAGTCAACAAGAATTGTGTCAGAAATTTAAACAAAGCAAGTTAGAACTCAAAGCAGAATTGAAGGAAGAAATTAGTCTTGTTAAAGGAGAAATTAATGAACTTAGAACTGAAATTAGAGAAATGAGGGGTGAAATTACAGGAAAGGTAGAGAAAAATCAAGAGATTGTAGAAGTAGATTTTGTTAAAGAAAGTAAGGAAGTTGAAGTCATGAAAGAGGTAGAAATTGAATTAGAATCAGATAGCATTGCAACCGATAAGATAGAAACAAATGTAGACCAAGAAATAGAAGAAAGATATAAGTTCAAGGTAGAAAATAGCGTAAAAGAGTTTTTACAAAGAATTAAAAATAAAAGGTTTAAAGTAAACATTTGCATTTGCCATAGACATAGATTTAAAACAAAAAGAAAGCATAAGAAAAAATATTCACGGTTAGGAAAAATACAGAGGTCTGTGAAGCTTAAAGGTTTCCTAATTTACAAAGCAGAAAATAAAACGGAAAGGGAAAGAGATAAAGCAATAAATTTTAATCGAGGGAGAGATGTGAGAATAAGGAGTATAATTTATGTTAGTGAGTTAGTAGAAAGAAAGAAGGAACTGCCTGACATAGTTTAAAAGTTAGTAATCGGGCGGAATAGTAAAGGAAATAAACAAAAAGGACCGAAAATGGACAATGAGCACGAATATGATTATTCTATTGTAAAAAAAATAATCTGATAAATTAAATCTGAAACTTCCATTTAAAACTTAAGACAATAAATTAAAAATAAATGAATAATAATAAATTAAATGTTTGAAAGTAATAATAATAACGGAGGCTTCGTAGAATAAAAGATTTGTTCCCCTCTCCATGCACAGATTAATAAACAAAAATGTTTGTAAATAAATGGGTCAAGTTAATGATTTAAAAGTAATGTTTGTAGAATTAAATAAATGGAAAAGATAACGGAATTTCTAGAATAAAATCAAGTTAGTCAAATAGATATTTGCATAATAATGAATCGTAAGAAAGTAAAATAGTTTTCTGAGTGCACGCATGTTAAAATAAAAGTTTGTTTTGAATATACATAACTTAATAAAGGAATGTAAATAAGTGGTTTAAAGTAATCAAGTCCAATAAAATCTTTGTATAATAATAAAGAGCAGTAAAATAAAATAGTTTTTTGAATATACACATGTTAATATATAAGTTAAAGTAATGGGTTAAAAGTAATATCGTAATATAAATAAATATGTAAATTGATGTCCGTGATAGTTTAGAATAGTATTGTAAGATTAAATAAATATGTAAAATAATGTTCTTAATGGTTTAAAAATAATATTATAAGAGTAATGTAAATAAATATTTAAATAATGTTCATAAGGGTTATAAATAATAATGTAATATAAATAAATATGTTAAAGTAATGTTCATGTGTATTTAAAAATAATATTGAAAGGTTAATATAAATATAAAGTCAATCTAAGTTGTATTAAGAGTGTATAAGGGTTGAAATTAAGGGATGAGGGTAGTGTGAAATGTTTTAGTTAAGGTTAAGTTTAAAGCTGTTGACTGGATAAATTTTAGTACCCATAATGGATTGGCAGGGATCATTCCTCTTTTAAAATGCGCACTGGGGACAACCAGAGTAAGCCGCAAGTCACTTTTCAGGGGAGAATCCCCATATCTCGTACCTCATTTTCCAAAGCGTAAGTCAGAAATGGACAGTTGAAATTCCTGCCATTCGCAGTGACCTTTTCTTAGTCAAAGTCCGATCAAGAGAATCGGCAGCCGAAGCTTCATTTATAAAAGATCCCTGTGCCACAAAATTAGTTTGTCCTCATGGTCACTATCCAGGACTCAGAACATTGTAAACAATGTTGCCAGCATAGAAAGAAGAAAAGTATCATTGGAGATTGCCCTTAGTATGGAAAGTAAAAGATATCAAAAAGCAAACTTAGAAAAACAGTAAATATTTGGAATTAAGAATTAAAGTTGTCAGAGATAAAATGGTCAAAAATGACACATTTTACTCTCAAACGAAGGGGGGTACAATGTACCAATATTGAAATTGGCACATACTAATTTATCTAAAAAAATTATTAAAATAATCTTTCATAAAAGAAAAATGTATTTAAATGTTGAAGAGTTTATTACAGTTTATTTTCATAAAAGAGTTTGAAATAAAAGTTAGAAAATAATTGATTAAAAGGAGGGAGGGGGAGTTTTGGTTAGAAAAGATAAAACTAAGAGTTCATAAAAGTTAAAGAGTGTTATTATTATAAATTAAAAGTTAAAATATAAATCTCTTTTCATTCCAGTTTATTAGAATAAATGTGTATATATGTGCGATGGTAAATAAAAATAAATGTAAGCTTGTTAATAAGATATATAATAAATGCATGTTAAAATCATATTGAAAAACACATGAAAATAAATATTGAAATGAAATGTATTTAAAAACACAGTGGTGGGCTACTAATTAAAGATATAAAAACAACACATTTTATCATGGCTACTACTAATTAAACAATCTTCAAAAACACATTGTCAAAGGATTAGTTATTAAAGGAATTTCGACAACATTTATTGCTGGCGGACATTAAAACAAAAACAATTTGCATACATAAATAGCCAGATTTTTATCGGACATCCAGTTTCAGCCTAGTTTTCAGTTTGTCTAGTGTCAGTCTTGTTTCACCAGAGATAAGAGTGCAGTTCATATTATGTATCCAGAAACAAAAATGCATTGCTGAGCAGCTTTTGGGAATATGCGCTTTACCTCAGCCCTTTAGTCCAACAAGATCATCAAAACCTGCCTGTGAAATAATGTCTGCATAACAGCTCAGAAATCCTCCGCAAATGTTCAACTGTCTCCAAGAATAAAACCAATGTATTAGCATCAAAACTCTTCAAGAAATGTCAAATCTAACTGGTTAGATATCCTTTATTAGATATACTACGTAAGAAGCAGCTAACAACAAGCAATATCCACGTTCCAAAAATCCTAGGTAAAACATTTTATTATTCTCATTTATATGTAGTAGCCACCACTGTAATTCGTAAATCCTACAGAGACAAGTAATTTGAACTCTATAAGCATGCATAAAATGAACTATTGATGTGCGTGTTTGTGAATGTGAGATAATTTATCGATGTCAAATATTATTTATGCTTTTCATAAGATATATATTATAATGTGTTAATTTAAAATGTGCATGTGTTATATTAGTTAAAAAAATTATAAAGATGTTTAAATTTAGTAAATTAATGTTAGTTAATAAATTGTCTTTAAAATTAAACTCTATTTGTCGGTCAATTCTTTTTATCAATCTCTTTTTATAAATTCCTTTTACAATTCTTTTATCAATTCTTTTAACCACTAATTATGTATAATCTATTAGTGATTACAAACAGCTGAGCTAGTCGTGGATGCATAGGCATTGAGTTAGTGGCCATTGTCAAATGTGCATTATTTATTCATCCTTGAATAGATAGCTGGAGCCCGTGTCTACATGAAACAAAAAAGTACTTTGAACTTAGTGTTGAACTCAACAGTCGAGAAGAAGTTATGTCCTGGAAATGTAATGCTAATTATATACTTTATAGCTATCATTTGGGCATACATACTCTCTGAGTATGTTCTTCTCTGCCTAAAGGGCCGGTGTTTTGAGGATGCATATTCGAACCTGGTACAATATATATATCATTAAAAACCAGTCAACTCTTAGACAATCCCAATATAGATAATAATAAAAATTTCAAATTGTTATCAAGGCAACCTCCTTTTAGCAATATAAATTTGTAGCTCTTTAATGACTACAAGGAGATAATTTATATGTTAAAAACATGTATATAATCATCATCAACCATTATCAATATACTGCAGGATGACAGTCTCTCCAAGTTCAATCCATCTTTTCTGGTCTTTACCTTCTCTTCTCCACATCACCCTAGCACAGTTTCTTATTTCATCCATCCATCTTACATGTGGTCTCTTTCTGAGTCTTTTACAATATCTTGGAATACAGTTTAAAATTTCAATTGTCCGTCTATTACCATCGCTTCTAGCAATATGTCCAGCTTCAGTCTTTTAATTTTTTTAATGAGATCAGTAAAACATGTTTGTTCTCTTACCCATACATTGCTATTTCAATCTCTTTTTGCTACACTCAACATGCATCTGTCCATACTTCTTTGAGTGGTCTGAAGTCTCTGTATTGTTGTTCTATTAAGTGTCCATGTCTCTGATCCATGAGTAGGAACTGGCCAAACACATTTATTAAAAACATTTTTTTTCAAACACATAGGCATATTTCCTTTTAGTATCAAGTATATCTACCAAAAGCACTCCAACCAAGTTAAATTCTATGATTAATTTCATCCATTATGTTTCCATCTGTATTAATAATCTGACCAAGGTATTTTTAACTGTTAACTTCTTCTGATTCATCATAATCAATCCTTATTTTAATATTTTGAAAAAATCTATTAGACATTACTTTAGTCTTTTTAACATTCGTCTTTAGTCCTACTTTCATCTTATAACTCCTACAACATTTTCTGTAGCTCTAAAGTATTATTTGCAAAAACAACTACATCATCTGCAAAATCTAAATGACTTAAATAATCTTCATTTACTTTCCTCCTTTAGCTTTCCATTTTAATCCACAAAATACTTCTTGCAACACTGCTGTAAAAAGTTTTGGAGATATGGAGTCACCCTGTCTTACACCTTTCTCAATGTTGACTTTCCTACTATCATTATGTAATTTAATTATTGCTGTTGCATTTGTATAAATATTCATTAAAATATGACAATATCCTGGATCTATATCTTGATGATCCAATGCTTTTATCACTGAAGAAATGTTTATAGATTCAAATGGTTTTTTCATAATCTACAAATCCTAAGCATAATGGCAACTCATATTTATTTTTCCTTTCTATAATTTCTCTCAGTACTTGGATATAATCTACTTTAAAAAATATACTTTTAAATCCAGCTTGTTTTCTTGTATGGTGGCAATCCAGTGTTCTCTGTAGACGAGTTGTAATTATCTTTTTACGTAAAAATTTTGTATAACACTGATAAAACACTTATAGACCTGTAATTTCTAATATCTTCTTTATCAGTTTTTTTTAAATATTAATATTAATACTGCATTCTTCTAATCATCTGGTACATTATTATCATTTAGACATTTGCTATATAACTTTGCTAAAAAAAATTCTATATCTTCACCTTCTTTTTTAATATATCAATTATAATTCCATCATTACCTGGAGCCTTTCCTTTCTTCATAAATTTAATTGCATGTCTCACTTCTTCATTCAAAATTCTGGGCAATTCGGAAGATATAATAGGTATAGGTGGTACTTGTTATTTATTACTGTATAATTCTTGATAGAAGTCTTCTACAGATTTCATGATGTCATCTTTTTTTTTAGTAATAATGTCAACTTTTTTTCCTACTGCAGATATAAATTTCCTACCAATACCAAAATGTTGTTTTACACTCTTGAGACTTTTATTCTCCTCTATAGCTTTCCTTGCTAGTTCACAATTATACTTTCTTATATCATTTTCAACTCTTTTCTGCACCATTTTACAAAAATCGAAATATTCTATCTTTTTTAATGCATCATTGTTGTATATCTTCATATTTCTTCTTTTCTTCATAAATTCTCTAGTCTCAGTAGAAATTTTATTGGTCAATTGCTGCTTTTTTCTAGCAGCTATTCTTGTTGCAGTTTTTAAAAGTGTATCAGTTATTTTTCTATTAATTTCATTCAAACCTGAATCATGTTCAAAATCTACTAATACTTGAAATTGATTTGTATGTTCTAATTTAAATTCATTAGAATGTTTCTGAAGTTTAGAAATATCAACTGTAAATATTGTTTATCTTAATAAGTTTTGTCTTTCTAGTTTTGCATTTACCCATATTTTACATCTTACTAGTCGATGATCACTCCCTGTATTAAATTTATTAAGAACATTACAATCTTGAAATATGTATTTTCTGTTAGTCAAAATATAATCGAATTCTGCTGTACCTTCATTTGGATGCTTTCATGTCCATTTCCTTTTAACATTTTTCTCAAAAAAAGAATTCATAATATAAAGTTTTTCTCTTTCTGCAATGTCCACAAGTCTATGTCCCCTCTCATTTCTATTACCATAACCAAATTACCTACAGCATTTTTATCTTTCATTTGTTTATCAATTCTAACATTAAAATCTCCCATAACAATTTTAAAATGTTTACTCTGATCAAATTTTTTTGTACATCCATATAAAAATCTTCTACTACTTCATCACTATGAAAACTTGTTCGGGCATAAACCTGAATTATCTGCATTTGGAATCTGCTATTAAGTTGTAAAACTAATCTTGCCACTCAGTCCAATACACCACCAATCTCCACAATATTATTCTTTCATTTTTTATTTATAATCGATTTTTTATTTAGAATGAATCCTACTCGACTTGTGTTTTCAATATTTGTGCATTTGTAGTAGAATACATGTCCACTTTTTAAATTAATATGTTTCTTCACCTTTTCTTCTAACTTCACAAAGTCCAATATTGTCCCATTTAATATAAGACTGTTTTTTTTTTCTAACTCTTGCAATCTTCCTTCACTTGAAAGTGATCTGCAATTGTAAGTACCTAAATAAAAAGTTTTCATCAAATGGCAGCCTGCGTCTGCAATCAGGGGATTCTTAGCACCTTTAGCCACCAACCTCTGCTTTGGTTGGCGAATTTACAGTATATGGGTTCATGTGAACAGTATATGGGTTCATGTAAACAAATGAAGGTATTTTTTGAAGAAAAAAAAAGAAAATAATTCTATTGCAAACTGCTCTAACAAGCTTTAATGATAAATGTCAGCAAAACAAAGCATTTAAAAATCTCTATCTAGAAACCACTCCACAATTGACCAATGGTTTTATGCTTTGGCACTCCTCAGTGCTAGGATAGTTTCAGACACTAGATATAAAAATACTAAGCCAGAGCCAGCATTTATATAAAAGTTACAAGGTTAAAAATTGAATAATGTCATATGTGACTTTAATTTTTATTCTATCGCATTTTACTTAATTGTAACTCTCCATTGCATTTTCTCCTGACATATCTTCCCAAAAAAAAAAAAAAAAAATTTTTTAAAAATATTTTTAAAATGATGACTTTATTCTAATCAAGCTCTGATACTCAATTCATCAAAAATATTTTTTGAAAGTATGTTACCATTCATTAGCTTCACATGTCTACACTCAATGAAAATGTACTTTTCTAATAGAAGACTTTGTAATAATTTATTCTGTAAGCTGAATAACACATTGATTAGTCTTATGATATTGAAATTACATTTTAGAATTTTATGAGCATCTTTGAATCAGATTCTTCCAATGACTTTATCTTATTTCAATAGAATATTCATATTTCACTATTATTACAAAAATAAATAAAATTTTACATCTCCATTCAATTCATATTCTTGCAGTGGTTACATCACTATGAAAAAATACTCTACTCAAAAGCAGGAACAGCACCTTGGAATCTAGAATATGTCAATGATTAAATTTACTTTTCTATCCAAAAACGGTGTTAGATATGTAAATTTACACATAGGTTGAGAATTGCACAAATTATTTCAGATTTTTATTCATTACTAAATGTTAAAAACCTTAGTTTTGTAAACATTAATTACTAAACCAAAACCTTTATATGTTGTATTCAAAACATAAAGTACATTACATCAAACATTTCTTGAATTTGCAAAAATAGCAAGAATGCAAAATCTAAGAAGAGACAATATCTTATTTTTGTTTTTCATAAATGCAAATTAAGAATTCCCCAATGAAATCTATATAGAATCTTGATTTCTTATTTATTAAGCTACAATAATCAGTTACAAAGACTATTTCTTGTAATAACCTTTTCTGTCATTTATATAATGCAACCTACATGTGTAATATTATAAAGAAAAACAAGACTCTTGTCATGCACTTTATCAATCTATGTGCACTTTTCTATGAGCATCGACTTAAAGTTTATCTATATAAAAGACAGTTTTTGCTTACTATGCTGAATTTAGGGCCTCAATCTATTATGTGGTAGCGTTATAAATTGTTAATTGAATTGTACATCATTCTATAGCAGTAGCAAAATATAATCTTATTTTTAACCACCTGTATTGAAATACTTAAAAAAATTTGAATTTACTGTATAAATATTCCAATATTCAAATAGTGCAGCCTATCATAAAAATGAGAAATAAACTTGAAAATAATACACATGCTTGTTGGATATCAGTTTTATTTCAAATGTTTCAGGTTTTTTTCAGTAGTATTTTATATTCATTCATTATAAAGAAATTATATAATACAATAAACGCTGATGGGCCATAAACTATTTTAGACAATGTTACAGAGCTGTTCAATGAATTGAGTCAAATAATATAACCAAATCAATAAAAGTAATATATAAATCATGTTTTATTTCAAATGCATTCCTTGCAAATGCTCAGCAATTTTCTGGTAATACTTCATCTATAATTGGATAAGAATGAAGTTCCATAATAATTATTGCAATTATGTCATTTTCATTATTTGTCTAATTACAGCAATAGTTATATATTTAAGAAGAGGTGGCATAAATTCATGACTTTTTATACTTCTAAAAAGTTTGATAATCTTGAATCTAACAACACACCATAATTTAAAGATCTCCAAGTATTGTATTAAATCTGCAGCGTTTGCATTTTTAATATTGCTAAGAGAATTTTAACTCCACTAAACTGAATATCTTTGTTCAAATTTAAAGGAGTAGATAGAAATGATATATCATAAAAGTCGTTGTCTTTATTTTGTACAACTATTGAAAAGAAAATTAAATTTATAGGGTTCTTAAATTCAAGATGGGTGTTATTTGTTCAAGGCAAGGCACATATTTATCCAATAAAATACTAACAAAAAGTAAATATTTATCTTTAAAAGTCTTTAAATTAGATTAACAAGTGTCTATATAATTTGAAATGGTGTGGTGTTTTTAATTCTGAATTATAAAACATTTATGCAATGATCAATAAAAATATTAAGATACATTTGTGTTATTTATATACAGTGTCTGAAATTGCTGCAGTAATGCAGATAATAAATTATAATTTATAAATTTCATAACTTGTCTTTAAGCTTGCATTTTATGATCACTAAATGGAGCTTTACCAAATTGATAAAAATGTGTTTGATAATTGCTAAATTGAGAGTTGATATTTAGATCTAGTTTCTAGTCTCCCAGCCCTGCACTGACATGAGCCAAAAAGCTCAAAACCAGATGGTATGGAGGTGGGTGACAATGATAGAGATTTTGAATTCTATCTCTTTGGGCATTTATGTAAATAGAGCTTGTTAGGAGCTATTGGTAAAGCTCCATCTAGTGATCATAAAATGCAAGCTTAAAGGCAAATTACGAAATGTATAACTTGTTTTGATTATCATAAATGTACACATGAAGGTTTTTGCAATGCTACATATCACAGAGGCTTTTACCATATAGTGAAACTGAACTGATTTCAGACCCATATAGCTATCTAGTTTGTCAAGCTGGGTATGAAGACATTACATGTCTGACAAATTCATGTTTTCAAACTGATAGAAATGTATTTGATAAGTGCTGACTTTAGAGTTAGTATTTAGATATAGTTTCTAGTCTCCCAGCCTTTCACTGACATGAGCCAATAAGCTCAAAACCAGTTGGTCTCAGAGTGGGTTATTTCTTTCAGGATTTATGTAAACAAAGCTTGTTAGAAGCTATTGGTAAAGCTCCATCCAGTGATCATAAAATGCAAGCTTAAAGGCAAGTTATGAAATTTATAATTTGTTTTGATAATCATATATATATTGTAACCTTCCAGGTTGGCACTAGGAAGAAATGTGGGAAGGTCACATTTGTGCTAACAATGGCTAAAGATAATTAGCTGAGAAAAATGAATTGTGATATAATTTAATATTTAAAATTGAGTTGTAGGAAAATTAAACTTAAATTGTGGTGAGATTTGCTAGTTAAAATTAACATTTTAAAAAAGTTAAAACTTTAATTGGGTGTACTGATTGGTAGAGCTTTGGATTATGTTTGGTAGTAAAAGAGGAGGATGAATAACATCAAGGATGTTTATATGTAGTAGAAAATTTACATGTCATAATAAGCAGAAACATAGATATAGTATTAATTAGAATTTTCTTTTCTATATTTTATTTATTATTTATTGATTATGTATTGTTCATAATCTTATGTTTTAAAAATGATAAAGATTATTTGTTTAATAGTGAATAACATTTCTAAAATTAATAATTAATATTTAATATTTTTTTATTATTATGTTTATTCCATTCAAACATTGTATTGTTAAAATTTTTATAAATAATATTTCTGACAAACATCCAAAGTTGATTGTCATAGAAACACAGAGGGCATGAGTGAAGAGAGACAGAAAGTTTAAAACTAGAAGAAAGTAAAAATTTTCCTAGGAAGAAGCTAAAAAAATAAAGCTTAAAAGAATGAATAACTCTCTAAGAGCATTGGAACAAATATAAAAAAACATTGTGAGGATTCTAATAATATATTGAAGGAGAATTTCTATTATACTACTGGAGTAATATAACCATGAAGAGATAGACCCAGAGGGAAACCAGCTCCAAATTTCTGCCAAAGTCATGATCCATATTCATTATCTTTAAAATACCTGGATGGCATGTAAGATAAGTAATTATGATTTATTTTAAAATATTACCAAAAGTAAATAATATTAAAATGAGAAAATTGTTTAAAATAAAGCTAGCTAAAATTTTCTTGTTAAACATTAAAATCAAATGCTTGATTTTTAATTTTAATAATTTTTTATCAATCTTCTGCAAATTAAAATTTAAAATGAAAAAGTTTATCTATTTAATCTTGTATCAAGAGGATAATTTTCTACTGTATAACTTTGCAATTCGAGTATATATAATAAAATAATTTCAATGCATGCAAATGTCAATTATAACGCCTGTCATGGACTTCTAGGATAAAAAAAAACTCTTATCATTCTTAACAAATTATGCGTCAACAGTCGGATAGAGATTTTGTGATATGTATGTTTCTTTCAACTTTTAATTTTTTTTTTTTTTTAAAAAAAACTTAACATGTAATGATGGGATATTGATAAATATTTTCGTCACTGAGTGCAACAGATGTATAACCAAAAATTTTTTTTATTTTATTTTATTTTTCCTTTTAAATAAATGAAACAATGTAACTTCATGTTATTATAATATGATAATCTATTTTGTATGATCTAAAAATTATACTTTAGGTGTATTCAAGTGTGTGTGTGATGCTATAAATGATTATTATTATTTTTTTAATTATATTTATTATGCTTAATTTCGTTAATGAAGTTTATTTAAAAAAATAAAGAATTAAAACCTTGTCTGATATAAGTTCGTTATATAGGAAGTATATTGAATGTGAGTTGAAGGTAGAAATAGTCAAGGGATGATTAGATTATTTAGATTGAGTTTGGAAGATATTATTTAACTCTCACGTATATAGGTGTAAGAGTTTTGTTAGCGTTTTCCCATGCCTTTCTTTGTTCTTGTATAGTTAGTGTTAAATGATATATACTGATTATATCAGATAAGTGTTGTATAAATTTGTATAATATGTATAAAAGATGATTGATTTATGGCATCATCCAAGTTATATAAATAAGCTAATAAAAAGTATGTTTAGAAATACTAATATTTACAATGTTGTAAAAATGCACATATTCGAAGATATATGATTCACATATCAAATATTAGTCAATTTTGGTTTTACTATAAGAGCAATGTAATTGTTTAGCAAAGTGCATAAATAATATTTTTTTGTTTATTTATCATTTATTTTGTCTTTTAATTTCTAATAAATGTTTTATTGAATTAATAGCCCATATGAATTGCTTGATTATATATACATTCGATTCTCCATTTCCACACACACACACACATCTGGTTAACATAACATAGTTCTAGAATATTTAAATTTGCTAGTATAGGTCGAGTTTTATTTAATCTGTCTGAAGATGATACAGTGCTAGGAATATATTCTACTTTGCTTAGAATAGATGGTGATGTGGATATAAAAGGTACCCAACCCTCATCATTATCTATCCTATACTAAATATAATAATTGATGATTGTGCAACAGTTTAATCATAGAATAGATGCTTAGAACATATTTAAATTAACATCATATAATTATTGTTTGTAGACGTTTTTATCATCCTTATTTGTCTCCTATATGAAGACTATATCCTATAACCTCAACTGAGCTAAGCCATAGAATAATTACAATATAAGAATCTTTTAAATAAGTTTAAAATCAATTTACAATTATAAATTTTATTCTATCTTGTATAGAATTGGCGCCTGGGCATTTATAAATATAATAAAGTGAATAAGTGAAGAGGACATGGGTTACAGGGTGGGTTAAGTGGCTGCCTAATTGTGGGGCCTGATATATTTATGGTTAAGTGGTAGCATGCAATGTGGATGGCCTGATATACATGGGTTAAGTGGCTTGCCTAATGTGAAGCCTCAACATTTATGGGTTAAATGCTTGATATATGATTGGGTTAAATGGATGTCCAATCATGGGGCCCTGCTAATTAAGTCTCATATCCTGTAGAATATTTATCTTTTGTTGGTTTAATTGGTTAAGTGGTGACTAGCATGGATGGCTTGATATATACATAGAGGCCACAGCTTCCAAGGGTTTAAATGGATGTCCAATCGTGGGATCTTGATTACTTAAGTCTCATATCTTGTACAGTGTTTATATTTTTGTTGATATATATTGGCATATACCTGAGATGAGAAGTAATCCAGTGCCATTAGTATTACTTTATTCCTGTTTTAAATATACAGTTATTGCAAAATTCGTTCCAAAATAGAATCAAGTTGGCAGTTTTCTTCTTCAAAGATTTTTTTTATATCAATCTGGAAGATTAATAGAAATGTTTGACAAAATGGTACTAGGGGTAACAGAGCATTAACTAAGGTTTGAAATAAGCCAATTAGAGTTTGAAATAAGCCAATACCTGAAAGGTGTGTAATAGATATATGAATGTCAGATGTATAGTTTAAAAAAAAACATTTTTTTAGGTGATACAAATAAATACAGCCATGAGACAGCTTAATTTCAATTATAAAACTATATAAATATCATAATTTATAGTAAATGTTAAAGTTGATAGCATTTATATATATATATATATATATATATATATATATATATATATATATATATATATATATATATATATATATATATATCTTTTGCTTGTCAATTAAATATAGTACTGATGCTAGACAAACATAGAATTATTGATAGTATTAAATTATAAAGTGTTAATATTGTTCATATCTGGAACACTTCTGTTATAGAAAGTCTATAATTTTGAAGGTTAGATAGCATACTTGATTGTTGGAGTTTTGTTGGTTGTATTGCAAGTTTTGGTGATGGATGGAGAGTTTCTGTTATTGTCTTAAGTATATGGTGTATTCATGTCATTGGTAACTGATTGTTCTCATTCACTGCTCCAACCCAAAATATATCAGTTGTTAGTTATCATGAAGCAGTTAACAGTAGTCCTGCCATGATTTTGCCTCTAGGACTCCAGAGAGAGCAAGGCATAATTCTTTCTAATATATATGTAATATTTGTATCTAAGACTCCCAAAGATGAGCAAGACAATATTTTATAAATAGCCCCTAAGACTTGGATGTAAGCAGGGCATTGTGATAGTGTTTGTAGTAGAATATTATGGGTTGTGGTAGCTTAGAGTGATTAAAGTGAGATGATCATCAGAGTGTTCATGGAGCATTGTATGTTTTGAGAGCAGTGATGGAATTCTTTTATCTATTTCAAAATTGTGAACTGCTAATAATTCTTTTGGCTGTCAGTATCTGTTGGATCTTTAGAAGGATGGATGAATATATAACTTGAATATATAGCTCATTCTTAAAAGGCTATTTTCTATATTCTTATGCAAAGGTTGGCATTTACCATATTTAAGTAAAAATTGTATATCAGTTGTCATAGTAAATGCATGTCATCATTAATTTGATTTTGGTTATAAATTTTTTTTCTTTGGGTTATAAATGCTGGTTATAATATTTGGATGTACCCAATACAGCAGAAAGATAAATGAATATGTTTAAATTATTTTGGTCTTTTATCAGTTATTTGAATTGGTGTAGTTTGTAATATAACTATAGTAGATCTTATAAAATTTAATTAATAATTTCAGTTATGTTTAGATTGTTATTTAGTGAAAATTTAATGTCTTCTTGCCTATGTGTGTGTGGAAAATCGAACATTATATGGGAAAATAAAATTGTGGAAATTTTATGTCATTTAGGTAGTGATGGTGAATTTGAATTGTTGATTTAGTGGAGGTTGGAGCTGGTAACCCTTATTTTCTTAAGTAGTATTAATAAATTTTTAAGAGATTATAAAATGGAAGAGTTTAGTTTATATGATAGTTTGGGTGGGTCTCAAGAGACACCATCTCCAGACATGGCTGCATTGTCTCCTGACCTTGAATCAGGAAATGAAGCTATAGGTATGTCCTATGGAGAGTCTAGTAGGATGAGAGATACTATCCCTCAAACTCTAGATGGTGATATGTTGATGTTGTTAAGAAATATATTAACAGAACTAAAAGAAGTAAAGTCAAGTCAAGCAGAAGTGAAATCAGAATTAAGAGAACTAAAGTCTGGTCAAGTAGAATTAAAATCTGGTAGAGTAGAAAATAGAGAAAAGTCAGAAGAGATGTTAATAGAATTGAAATCAGAATTAAGGGAACTAAAGTCTGGATGAGTAGGAGATAGAGAAAAGTCAGAAGAGATGTTTGCAGAACTAAAGTCAGGTCAAGATAAGTTAGAGGGAAGGATAACTGAAATAAAATTGGAAGTTTCAGAAATGAAGTCAGAAATGGTAGAAATAAATGCTAATATAGTTAGGCAGATGCAAGTTGTGGAGGAGAAAGTAAAAAGTCAGGAATCAGAGATAGCAATAGAAATAAAATTGAGTCAAAAGAAATCAGAGGAGAGGATAGTTGAAATAAAGTCAGAAATGTCAGAGATAAAATTAGGAGTGAAATTAGAAACAAAGCTAGAAGCAAGGTTAGAAATACCCAAAATGAAGCTAGAAATGCAAGAGAATATAAAAGATCAGGTAATCAAATCAGTATTGAAGACAAGTGTTAAAAATCCCCTTCAGAAAATTAAAATATCTGATGATGATTCAATAGTGCTGTTTAAGGAAGAAAATCAGCAGACTGTTAAACTAGTTAGTAAAAATATTAGTTTAGCCAAAGAAGAGTTAAGGGCATATAAAAGACTCAGAGAAATAGTGGACCAAGAACTGGAATTAGACATAAATAAGAGTATGGATATATTTGAAGATATTAAAGAAAGTCTTGATAGGAATAAAGGGATTAGTGAATTCATATATGTAGAAATAATTTCTCTAAGCATGAAATGTCTAGAAATTTTGAAAAACAAATTAATGAAATTTATTCATATTTCAGGCAATAAATTATAAAATAAAAGTAGAAGTATAGTCTCTGAATGTATTTGTAAGTACTTAAATTTGGACATGAAGGTGAGTAGTCACAAAAAAGTACTGTATGGAGATGTTATATGTATAGTATCTAATATAGAGAATGATAAAGGGTGTTATTTATGTTGGAAAAGTTGATCAAATAAAGATTAAATGTAAAATGAAAATTATGAAGGAATTTGATATGAATTCTCTTAGGAAAATTATTAAGCTAGAGAGAGATTTAGGAAAGAATAAGATCAAACTCAAAGAAGTAAAGGAAGAATTATTTAATATAAATCATCTTAAGAAAGTGAAGAATAAAGTAAGATATATTAAAAAGATTAGAGTTAAATCTAGCAAAGTAAAAATAAAATCTTTTAGAGATAAACTTGTCAGAAGAAAGGAAATAAAGAATAATTGAGCAAGGTTTAAAGTTACCTATAATGTGCATAGTTTGATGTCATATCCTGCAAGACATGATTAATAAAAGTTATACATATTGTTCAATATAGAATTGTTATTTTTTTTTTGCTTATCTAATGTTGATAAAATATAATAGAAACAAGTGTTTGTAAAAGCATTAAATGTTTTATTGTTTTATGTTTATTCGATAAACATAATTTTCTAATTGAGGAATGATCTTAATGTAAAATTTGATGTGCTATTAATCTTGATTGTTGTTTATCCAATTCATTTTTCTTTCATAAGAAGGAAGGATTGTAACCTTCCAGGTTGGCACCAGGAAGAAATGTGGGAAGGTCACATTTGTGCTAACAATGGCTAAAGATAATTAGCTGAGAAAAATGAATTGTGATATAATTTAATATTTAAAATTGAGTTTTAGGAAAATTAAACTTAAATTGTGGTGACATTTGCTAGTTAAAATTAGGATTTTAAAAAAATTAAAACTTTAATTGGGTGTACTGATTGGTAGAGCTTTGGATTATGTGTTTGGTAGTAAAAGAGGAGGATGAATAACATCAAGGATGTTTATATGTAGTAGAAAATTTACATGTCATAATAAGCAGAAACATAGATATAGTATTAATTAGAATTTTCTTTTCTATATTTTATTTATTATTTACTGATTATGTATTGTTCATAATCTTATGTTTTAAAAATGATAAAGATTATTTATATAATAGTGAATAACATTTCTAAAATTAATAATTAATATTTAATATTTTTTATTATTATGTTTATTCCATTCAAAGATTGTATTGTTAAAATTTTTATAAATAATATTTCTGGCAAACTTCCAAAGTTGATTGTCATAGAAACACAGAGGGCATGAGTGAAGAGAGACAGAAAGTTTAAAACTTGAAGAAAGTAAAAATTTTCCTAGGAAGAAGCTAAAAAAATAAAGCTTAAAAGAATGAATAACTCTCTAAGAGCATTGGAACAAATATAAAAAAACATTGCGAGGATTCTAATAATATATTGAAGGAGAATTTCTATTATACTACTGGAGTAATATAACCATGAAGAGATAGACCCAGAGGGAAACCAGCTCCAAATTTCTGCCCAAAGTCATGATCCATATTCATTATCTTTAAAATACCTGGAAGGCATGTAAGATAAGTAATTATTATTTATTTTAAAGTATTACCAAAAGTAAATAATATTAAAATGAGAAAATTGTTTAAAATAAAGCTAGCTAAATTTTTCTTGGTTAAACATTAAAATCAAATGCTTGATTTTTAATTTTAATAATTTTTTATAATCTTCGCAAATTAAAATTTAAAATGAAAAAGTTTATCTATTTAATCTTGTATCAAGAGGATAAAATTTTCTACTGTATAACTTTTTGCAATTCGAGTATATATAATAAAATAATTTCAATGTATGCAAATGTCAATTATAACGCCTCGTCATGGACTTCTAGGATAAAAAAAACTCTTTATCATTCTTAACAAATTATGCGTCAACAGTCGGATAGAGGTTTTGTGATATGTATGTTTCTTCATCTTTTAATTTCTTTTTTTTTTTTTAAAAAAAACAACATGTAATGATGGGATATTGATAAATATTTTCGTCACTGAGTGGCAACAGATGTATAACCAAAAATTTTTTTATTTTATTTTATTTTTCCTTTTAAATAAATGAAACAATGTAACTTCATGTTATTATAATATGATGATCTATTTTAGTATGAGTCTAAAAATTATACTTTAGGTGTATTCAAGTGTGTGTGATGCTATAAATGATTATTATTTTTTTTAATTATATTTATTATGCTTAATTTTGCGTTAATGAAGTTTATTTAAAAAATAAAGAATTAAAACCTTGTCTGATATAGAGTTCGTTATATAGGAAGTATATTGAATGTGAGTTGAAGGTAGAAATAGTCAAGGGATGATTGAGATTATTTAGATTGAGTTTGGAAGATATTGTTTTACCTCATGCATATAGGTGTAAGAGTTTTTGTTAGCGTTTTCCCATGCCTTTCTTTGTTCTTGTATAGTTAAATGTTAAATGATATATACTGATTATATCAGATAAGTGTTGTATAAATTTGTATAATATGTATAAAAGATGATTGATTTATGGCATCATCCAAGTTATATAAATAAGCTAATAAAAAGAGTATGTTTAGAAATACTAATATTTCGAATGTTTAAAAATGCTATATCTGAAGATATATGATTCACATATCAAATATTAGTCAATTTTGGTTTTACTATAAGAGCATTGTACATCTGTTTAGCAAAGTGCATAAACAATATTTTTTTGTTTATTTATCATTTATTTTGTCTTTTAATTTCTAATAAATGTTTTATTGAATTAATAGCCCATATGAATTGCTTGATTATATCACGTTTCGATCCTCCATATCCACACACACATCTGGTTAACATAACATAGTTCTAGAATATATAAATTTGCTAGTATGGCTCTAGTTTTTATTTAATTCGTTCAGGAAGATGATACAGTTACGTTAGAATATAATTCTACTTTGCTTACGAATAGATGGTGATGTGGATATAAAAGGTGTACCCAACCCTCATCATTATCTATCCTATACTAAATATAATAATTGATGATTATGGAACAGTTTAATCATAGAATAGATCTTAGAACTTATATTTAAATTAACGTCTTATAATTATTGTTCGTAGACGTTTTTATGTCCTTTTTTGTGTACTATATGAAGACTATATCCCATAACCTCAACTGAAGCTAGCCAGAGATAATTACAATATAAGAGTCTTTTTAAACAAAGTTTAAAATCAATTTTAATTATAAATTTTGTTCCTATCTTGTATAGAATTGGCGCCTGGGCATTACTATAAATATAATAAAGTGAATAAGTGAAGAGGACATGGGTTACAGGGGTGAAGTTAATGGCTGCCTAATTGTGGGGCCTGACATATTTATGGTTAAGTGGTAGCATGTGAAAATGTGGATGGCGTGATATACATGGGTTAAGTGGCTTGTTTCAATGTGGACCTCAACATTTACAAGGTTGAAATGCTTCTTGATATATGATTGAAGTTAAATGGATGTCCAATCGGCAGGCCCTGCTAATTAAGTCTCATATCCTGTAGAATATTTATCTTTTGTTGGTTTAAATTGGTTAAGTGGTGACTAGCATAGGTATGGCTTCTTGATATATACATAGAGGACACAGCTTCCAAGGGTTTAAATGGATGATGTCCAACTGTGGGATCTTGATTACTTAAGTTCATATTCTTATACAGGTGTTTATATTTTTGTTGAAGTATATATTCTGGCATATACCTGAGATGAGAAGTAATCCGAGTGCCATTAGTATTACTTTATTCCTGTTTTAAATATACAGTTATTGCAAAATCCGTTCCAAAAATAGAATCAAGTTGGCAGTTTTCTTCTTCAAAGATTTTTTTTTATATCAATCTGGAAGATTAATAGAAATGTTTGACAAAAATGGTACTAGGGGTAATGCTCAGAGCATTAACTTAAAAAGGTTTGAATAAGCTTCAATTAGAGTTTAGAAATAAGCCAATACCTGAAAGGTTAGCCTTAAAGAGCATATGAATGTCAGATGTATAGTTTAAAACATTTTTTAGGTGATACAAAAAAAAAATAAAATACAGCCATGAGACAAGCTTAATTTCAATT